>CATIWR010449082.1:0-59927 GCA_949677035.1 Omphalea diandra | reverse complement strand
GTAATTGATGCATATATGCATGATATGCATGTCATTTTGGATAAAATCCTTCCAACCTTATTCCTCCCACACACGAGGTCCAGTGACTCTTTCATGGGTATGGTCTTATTCTCATACCATTATAGGGTAAAGAATGTACAGAGTCACCTCAGATCGAGAAGAGTTATAGCCTCAAAATAGCATATACACAAAGGTACTAAAATGAAGAACTCTTTACATTACTTGAAGAAACATGTACAAGTAAGGAAAGAAATCCCTTTGAAGAAAGAGGGATATACATAAAAAAATATTTACATAGTAAGGGAGGGGAATATACAAGTATTTACATATGGGGAATAATTACATCAAGGGAAATATGGTAACATTTAAGCTTACATTATGGATACCTAACCATGTTCTTCGAGGACTTTCACTCTTCTTTAAAGAAATGCAAACAAGTAGGGTAACCCTATTCCAAGGTATTATTGGCTCCTATATATGCCTAATGGTTAAGAGGGTTGTTGTAGTCGATGGCTCCTATAAATTTGAGGGGTGATTATCGTAATCCTATATTTGATATAACCGAAGGTACCAGGCTCATGAGTGACAAACCCTTCTCACAATCTCCTAAGCCCAAATAAAGCTTAATGGTTAAACTTTTGAATATATATCTTTAATTAGAAAATTAATTTAATTAAACTAAAATTAGTATTTAATTTGTTACAATATTTTTTTGATTGAACTTAAACATATTAGTTGTATTAGCTTAATCTTATTACCATTAGTATTTCCTCTCTAACATAATTAAAATGGCTACTAATAATGTAAAAAATATAATATAACTTATTTAAAAAAATACAATAATTACGTTGATGTCAATTAGGAATTTCATGTGATTTTGAAATCCTAAGAAGAAAGATTATATATGCAGTGTACTTGATATAATTAAAAATTTTATAAGTTATAGGCTTAAGAAATTTTTTTTAAAAAAGAAAGATATATTATAGATTAAAAAAAATCGAAGTTATTTCAATCTTACCTTTTTTTTTTTTTTTTCCCTTTTCAAAGTCGTAATTTTTCATTTGTTCACTTGCACTTTTACTCTTTCTATTTATTTTTTTTTTAATGAAGGTATGCATTGCTATGAAATATCATTGATTTAATAGTTGAGATTAATTATGTCGTAGATATGTTTTTGTTGTGTTGTTTATGCAGATGCTAAAGAATAAGAAAGTGAAAGATATAAAGAACAAGAAAATTATACAATTGATGCCACTTACAAAGTAATACAACTTTTGGGATATATTTTGGCTAAATCATGTAACTCTTTTTTGGGCATATAAAATTTTTTTTTAGGATAGTGCCTAGCTTTTGATGTATTCATGAAATAATTAGTAATAAATGGTAAAAACCTTTGACTGTAATAAGTAATATTTATTAACATTAATGTCTTAGAATTGTTGAACTTATTGCAGTTTTTTTTTTCTCTTTTTATTTTGTTACATAGTATGTTACTTATGGCAAACGGAATATACAAAATCAAAATTGAGTGATGTCAAGGTATAATAAGATTCATCAAATTCAATTTTATTGCATTGATAGATAAATAACGACGATATGATCTAGTCACAAAATTAAGATATCAATATTATTTAAATATTAATTAGTATAATAGCGATTGGATTTTGCATGGTAGTAAATGGTTAGTTAAAAAATAAATTTCTAAATAGCGAAGGAAAATCTGATCGTTATTATATGATTTTAGCTATGGAATTATGTCCTCTCCCTAAAGATAATTAACGATTGAATGTCTATTCTTGTTGCAATTAACTTTTAGTGAAGAAGCCTATTACCACGGATGGTGTTGAATAAGTAAATAACAAGATGCATCTATACTTAAAGAACAATGTTATTTCGATACAAAAGTTCATTTGAATAAATGTGTATTAGAAATTAAGATATTTGAATTTGTGCACAAAGTGAATCATAGACATGACTAAAATCTAAATGTTTATTCATTTCAATTTTCATTCCATTGCTACTTCCAATAAGGCAAATGTAGAACACCATTGACTTAGTTAATACCAATGGAAAACATAATATCATATAAATAATAAATTCTTTTGAGTTCACTAGGTAAGATAATGAACCACTCAATCAAAAAAGATTATATAATATATTTTATTTCTATAATTAATTTTTATAAAAAATTTTATTTGATTTTTGTAATTATGAGTTTATTATGTAAAATGTTTTTTATTTTATTTTTATTTTTATTTTTATAAATATTTACAAATATTGTGGCAAATATTTCAATACAAAAGTTACATGGCAAATAATTTTTTTTTTTAATTTAATAGATTTCATGTCTTCACGTCTCTTAAACCTTGAGATTGAGTTCAAGACCTCTAGTAATATTTGGATATTAAATGCATATAATATAGCAAATAGATCAATAGTTTGTCCAAATTCAGATATTATTAACTTTTGCACTTAAGTTTCTTTATCCTAACTTAACATAATTTAAAATTAATTTACTGGTTTTACAAAATAATTAAAATATATGTAACATAATAATATTAAAAAATATATCTTGATATTGCCAGATATTTGTTTAAAGTGAGTATATCTTGATATTGCAAGATATTTGTCAAGACATAATTTGTGTAAAGTGATGATTTATAATAGTTGATTTACTCACTTTACGAAATAATAATATTATATATATTACTATACTAATATCTTATTGTTTAATATTAAAATTATATATTTATTGCTATATATTTTTATTAGTATATTTGTTATTTTTTAATAAAAATAAAAGGCTTGATTTATTATAATCAATCTACCCACTTTACAAAACAGATTGTTGTATTATAAAATATTTGTTAAATATGATTTTTATGTAAAATGCAGTATTACAAAATATATCATGATAGTACAAAATATATCATCATATTACAAAATAGTTGTCAAGACACAATTTTTATATAATATAATCATATTTTTTTTCTTTTTATAAAATAATCAATGGAATTACATAACAAGTACAATAACTCTAATTATTTTATAATTTCACATAATATAGTGAATGTTTCCTCTATTACAAAATAGACACTAATATACAAAATATATCTTGATATTACAAAATAGTTGTAAAGACACGATTTTTATGTAACATGATCATATTTCTTCCTTTTTACAAATAATCCATGAAATTATATAAAAAATATAATAACTCTAAATATTTTATAATTTCATATAGTGTTATGCATATTTTCTCTGTTACAAAATATACTTTGAAATTACAAAATATATTCTGATATTATAAAATAATTGTCAAAACACAAATTTTTATATAATATGATCATATTTCTTCCTTTTTACAAAATAATCTATGAAGTTATACAAAAAGTACAATAAATCTCAATATTTTATAATTTTGCATAGTGTTATACATATTTTCTCTATTACAAAATATATCATAATATTACAAAATAGTTGTCAAGACACGATTTTTGCGTAATATGATCATTTTTTTTTTCTTTTTACAAAGTAATCATAAATTTACATAAAAGTACAATAACTATAAATATTTAATAATTTTATATAATATTATTTATATTTTTTCTATTGCAAAATATATATTGGAATTACATAATATATCCTAATATTACAAATAATTGTCTAGACATGATTTTTATATAATATGGTAATATTTTTTTCCTTTTTACAAAATAATTCATGAAATTGCATAAAAAGTACAATAACACAAAAAATATTTTTTATAATTTTATATAGTTTTATGTATATTTTTTCTATTACAAAATATACCCTTAAATTACGAAATATATCCTGATATTACTAAATAATTGTCAAGACACGATTTTTATGTATATAATCATGTTTGTTTCCTATTTACAAAATAATCCATGAAATTACATAGCAAGTACAATAATTCTAAATATTTTATAATTTCATTTAGTATTATATATATTTTCTCTATTATAAAATATACTCTAAAATTGCAAAATGTATCCTGATATTACAAATAATTGTCAAAACATGATTTTTATGTAATATGATCATATTTCTTCCTTTTTACAAAATAATTCATGGAATTATATAAAAATTACAATAACTCTAAATATTTTGTAATTTCATACAATATTATGTATATTTTCTCTATTACAAAATAAACCTTAAAATTATAAAATATATCTTAATGTTACAAAATAATTGTCAAAACATGATTTTTATGTAATATGATCATTTTTTTTCTTTTTACAAAATAATCCATGGAATTATATAAAAAGTACAATAACTCTAAATATTTTGTAATTTCATATATTATTATGTAGATTTTCTCTATTACAAAATATACCCTAAAATTACAAAATATATTCTGATAATACGAAATAATTGTCAATATACGATTTTTATGTAATATGATCATATTTCTTCCTTTTTACAAAATAATCCATGAAATTACATAAAAAGTATAATAATTTTAAATATTTTATAATTTTGCATAGTATTATATATTTTTCAATTAAAAATATACCATAATATTACAAAATATATCTTAATATTACAAAATAATTGTCTAGACACAATTTTTATGTAATATGATAGTATATTTCTTTCTTTTTACAAAAAATCCATGAAATTACATAAAAAGTATAATAACTCTAAATATTTTATAATTTCATAAAATATTATGTATATTTTTTCTATTAAAAAATATACTATAGAATAACAAAATATATCCTGATAACAAAATATTTATCAAGATACGATTTTTATATAATATGATCATATTTCTATTTTTTTACAAAATAATCCACTAGATTAAATACAAAGAACAATAGCTCTAAATATTTTATAATTTGATATTATATTATATATATTTTTTCTCTATTACAAAATATATCATGATATTATAAACTATATCCTTATATTACAAAATAATTATCAAGATAACATTTTTATGTAATATGATAATATTTCTTTCTTTTTATAAAATAATCTATGGAATTACATAAAAAGTGTAATAACTCTAAATATTTTATAATTTATATAGTATTATGTATGTTTTCTCTATTGCAAAATATAGTATAAAATAACAAAATATATCCTGATATTACAAAATATTTATCAAGACACGATTTTTATATAATATGATCATATTTTTGTCTTTTCACAAAATAATCCACTAAATTAAATACAAAGAACAATAACTCTAAATATTTTATAATTTGATATAATATTATGTATATTTTCTCGATTACAAAATATATCATGATATTACAAAATATATTATTATATTATAAAATAGTTGTCAAAACACGATTTTTTTTGTAATATAATCATATTTCTTTCTTTTACAAAATAATTCACAAAATTATATAAAAAGTGCAATATCCCTAAATATTTTATCATTTGATATAGTATTATATATACTTTTTCTATTACAAAATATATCTTGATAATACAAAATAGTTGTCAATACACAATTTTTATGTAACATAATCATATTTATTTGTACAAAATAATTTATCAAATTACATAAAAGTATAATATCATTATTTTATAATTTCATCTGGTATTATGTATATTTTCCATATTACAAAATATATCATGACATTACATAATATATTTTGATGTTGCAAAATAGTTATCAAGAAACAATTTTTATGTAAAAATAATAATATTAAATTACAAAAAAAAATAACTCTAATTATTTTATAATTTCATATAGTATAATGTATATTTTAAAATATATTCTAATATTATAAAATAAAAATGATTATATAATTATTTTCCAAATTTACAAAATAATCTATTTTACATACAAATAATATTTTTGTTATAAAAAAAAAGAATGATTATGTAATTTCTTTCATAACTTTATAACCAGATCATTATCTACATTGTTTCTCTATTATAAAACATGAAGAATATTCATATTTGTTTATTGTTTTGCAATTTTACAAAAAAAATTTATTTTTAAATATTATTCAATATTTTTATGAGGTTTGATTTATAATTAGTAATTTTACTTAATTTATAATTAATAATAAATTAGTTTATTTTACAAATAACCTTAATATATTGTCATATAAAATATAATATTTACACATTAGATATAGATTAAAAAAAAGAAGAGAGAAACTTAAATTTCAAATTTACTTTTATTGTGTAGTTCATCTCTTTTCACATAGTCCATCTTATTTTTGTTTATTCTTAATAGGTTTTCGGTTTTATCTTCTCTTCTTATTTTAATATTAATTTATACATATTCTCGTGTCACTCTTGTACACTCAAGTCTCACATTACTTCAAGTCATTGTAGCAAACACCATATATATTCTCTTTAAAAATATTATAACAAACAACTACAATAAGCTGCTTATGATCACTTTAAGCAAAAACCCAAAAGAATATGAGAAGATAAACATATTAAATTCGTTGCTATAGAATTTATTAAGAAAACGGTATGTATACACAAAAGTGGAATAATGACAATTTAAATATATTAAATATCAAAATGTCACTTCAAAAATATATCAAAATATAAAGATAAATAACGATTTAGACTTAAATTATTTAATTGGTAGGTTGACTCAACTCATCTAAACCCATTGTTTCTCAAGTTTAACATCTATTTAATTTCTGTCACTCTACCTTTTCAATTCAATTCAATTTTTGTCACTCTACACAAAAGTTTCATATGCATTAATGTCAAAGGGTTTTTTATTAGTATAGTACTATGCTATACAAATTTTGCCTTCCTAAATCTTTAAAATGCGTACCTTTCCAGCGATTATTTTCATTCCAGACCAGCACACTCTAGACTCTAGAGCTCCAGCTGTTGTCCAAGCAATGAGAAAACCGGGCCTCCTTATAAAATGCCAAAACTTAGAATAAAATTATTTCACCAATGCCAATTCTTTAAATAATTAGATCATAGTGTCACCAATAGTCACCACAAGAGCAAATTTCATTCTTGAAGTGATGGAAACGGTTTGAATCCCTCACAATAATCTCCCTCTCTGTAATTACAGCTATATATTTTGTTGCAGTGTGGCAATCACCACAAATTCGCAAGTTTTTGAAGATTCTAATTGGAGTTTTAGGAGGGGAACTAATGATTCCATATGCAATGACCAACCTCTCACTATGGCCCATGAGGATGTTCTCCTTCGCATCCTCCTCAGCATCTTGTAACCCAAAGCTAAAGTCTGGAACGTAGCCTAGTGTTTTCATTTTCGTTGTCAAATCTCTTAACTCTTGAAATATCTCTTCATACTTCGGATGAGTTTTGTCCTCAGAATATAAGACATCAACCTTTTCGTGCACTTCAATAGAGCTCCACCCAGGAGTCTTTCTCAACCCCCTGGCCCTAGCCAATGCTCTCACCTTATCTGCTCCCTTCCACTTTCCAACAGTTGAATCAATGTTTGATAACAAACGCAATAGCCAACATTCTCTGAATCAACTTCAAACAGTCGATCTGAAGCATATTTACCCAACTCCATATTCCCATGAATTCTGCACGCACCAACGAGAGCACTCCGCATAGAAGAATCAGTCTGTATGGGCGTATTTTCTATCAACTTGTATACCATTTCCAGATATCCAGCCCTACCAAATAAATCTACCATGCAGCCGTAGTGCTTCAGAGTAGGCTTAATCCCATATTCTTCCTGCATCATATGAAAGTACTGTTGACCATCACTGACCAAACCTGAATGGCTACAATCTCAAAACAAAGATACAAATGTTACATGATCTGGCTTAACCCCGTCAGCTACCATTTCGCTGAAGAGCTTAAGAGCTTTCTCACCATGCCCATGAACTCCATGACTCCATGACAAGAAATTATGGCATTCCACGGGACTGAATCTTTTCCAGGAATTTCATAGAACAATGACATTGCATCATTTAATTTCCCACATTTTCCATACAAATCAATGAGGCAAATGTCCACAAAAACGTCCAAGAACAAAAAATTTTTAATCACCTTGCCATGAATTCTCATGCCTAGCTGCAACGCTCCTAAATGGGAATAGGCTGGTAGAATACTAACAAGTCCCTTGGTTTGGGATAATTTCTTTGTATTCTTCCATCATGTAGTACGCTTCAATTGTTTCGCTTGCAAGACCATTTTGTGCATAACCGGTGATCAAAGTGTTCCGTGAAATTACATTCTTTAACAGGAAGTCTCTCAAAGACTATGCGGGCAGAATCTGTAACACCCAATTTAGCATACGTGTCAATAATGGCATTCCCAATAGTAGTACCTTGCATATCCCAGCTTCTCCTCAGGACAAATGCGTGAATGGACCTGCTGCTTCGATGATCACTCAACTGAGCAAGGGAGTCTCTCTCAAGACAGAAAGAATATCACTTGCCAGCAACAAAGCACAGAACTTGTGAGCATAATTCACCATATAATATTTCATTTTTAATGATTGCCATTGCAACATTATTTTATAAGCCTATAAAGAGAAGTCTAAAAGAAAAACCAAGAGAGTCGAGAGAGAAGTCTGAAAGTAAAATCAAGAGTATCTAAAGAGATGCCAGAGGGCAAAGCTAAGAGAATCTAGAGAGATGTGAAAGAGTAAAATCAAAATAATCCAAAGAGATGCCAGAGGGCAAAGCTAAAAGAATCTAAAGAGATGCCAAAAAGCAAAATCTAGAAAATCTAAAGAGATACCAGAAGGCAAAATTAAGATAATCCAGAAAAGTGCTTCAGATACCAGTATAAATACAAACTTTTTAAATGGACTAAAATATTCTTAATTCAAAGGCTAATTTAGATATTCAATTTCAATCAATTATATCTAATATTGTTGTCTATAATATAAAAAAGATCCTAAACGTATAATAATAGTAAAAAAAGCTTGGATTCCTATTATTGCAGCAACATTTCCCAAACATGTCCTAAATATATATTGAAATAAGGTGTATTAGTTTTAATATTCCATAAATATATCTTAGATATGATGAACACTACAATGTCTTATGCAATATTATATTAGGATGTCATGATTAATATGATTTTTAAGATTTCGGTAATAATTTTATTAATGTATATAATTATTTATCATTTTAAATAATTTTTATTTTTGATAAAATTACTATAAATAATTAATAACTTACACATATAATTTAAAATTTTATACAATGGCATTATACCATAACAGTAATGTAGAATTCACCCTTAAATAAATCTTAAAATAACATGTACTAGTTTTAATACCATATTCTTTTATAATCTAAATCAAAATTGTCAAACTATTTTTTTCTACCTAGAATCGATAAAGAACTCATAAACTTGTATCGTAAAATTATAAGATTTTAAGATATAATAAAATAACCTTTAAAATCTAATTATACATATGTAAAAATATAAATAAGTTCGTACGAAAATATAATAAAAATTTATTTTATCTTAAATATTCTAAACACCAAAGACAAAAAAAAAATATTAAAATCTAAATAGAAGAAGGATTCATTGTGATCAACATTTAATAATAATAATAATAATAATATCACGGTTAATAAAATTGGGCAGATGATGTAGCTTTAGAAGCCATCTTATAATGAATTGACAAATTATATTTTGATTTTGTTTAGAACTTTTCTTCATTTTACTGTCATAAAATAAATTCTTTTTTCTTTTATTTTTGAGTATATAGTGTGTTGTGTACACTGTCAATTTTAAAAAATATATTAGTTAGGTTAAAGAGAAAACATGCTAATTAAATTTGAAAGTTATTTTTCAATAAAAAATTGTTAAACTTAATCCTCCTTAAATCTAAATTTTCTTGCATTAAAGGAAAAAAAAGAAAAAGAAAAAGAAAGACTCATTTCACGAAACGAATTGACATGTTGCATCTGTAAAAGCATGGAAAAGGGAAAAAAAAAATTTTTGAGTGGGCAAAAAAGTTTGTAGTATCATATTTAATTTGGATATTCGGCAAATAAATTAGAGAATAAACATTTAAGTATAATAGGATTATTTGGTGATTTTCTAATTTGTCTATGATTTATATATAATTATTTGTTTTGAAAAATTAACGCTATTAGTAATAAAAGTATATTGGTTAAAAGATAATTACATAGAATGTTTTTTGTTGGTAAATTTATTAAAATTTTATTATAATAGTTCAAGCTATATGATGTTAGTGAAGAATTGATAGAAGTAATTTTGGCACATATTTTAGATTAACAAATTAGAAGTTTTTCTTATTTTTATAGTGTTTTATTTTGGAATTAGTTAATTTTCTGCTCTTTTATATTCACGTAAGAATTCTAAAAAAAGAGCTAAAATTGTGATTTCTGACCATAATCCAAATCATGCATTGACTAGCAAAGTTAACTAATCAGTAGTAACATGCTCGTATTTAGCATATTGCGTGTGGATTGTGGCATGACTCATGCATTGGGTCATGCAAAGTCATCAAATCTAGAATTTTAAAAGTTGTTTTAGCTCGCTTTCTAAAGATGAACATGACCTATTTTGACTAAAGATGCCTGAGCGAAAACAAAACAAATTTTTAAGAGAGAAAAGTGAATCTAACTTCTATACTAAATAAAAAGAAGATTTTGTGAAGATTAGAGAGCTCTTTTTAAGGGTTTTCAGTGATTTTGTTTAGTAAGACTTTTTTTTGAAAAATTCTTCTACTCAAATTAATGAATTCTTTGTTCTTTTTCTTCTTTCATGTTGAATTAATTGTTTAATTTTGAGGATTAGGGTGAAAGTTTAATTCTTATTTCATAAATATATGAAGTAATTTTGCTTCGATTATGTTGGTGTCTTTATTTAATGTGTTTGAGTTGAATTGATTTTGTATGTATGACGATCGCATATATACAATGCTTGAGATTTTAGATGGTCGAGCGAAAATGAAAGTCTAGGGTTAGTCATAACACATAAACTAGAATATTGAGACAACAAAAAGTAGACTTGACTTCTAGTGATATTTAAAAATTTTTCATGAAACTTAATGCGTTGTTATTAAATTTTGTTACTACAAAAGTAGACATAATTTAAGTAAGAATAGACTCAATTTTGCTTAAAAAAATAATGAAAAATTTAGAAAAATTCATCTTCAAGAATAATCCGATTACAATTGAACCAAAACTCTTGATATATTTATGGAATGGTATTATGATGGACCCAAATTCTATAGAAATCATTTGCATAAGAGTTTCCTTTAATTCAAAATCAGTTTTGTTGAATTATTCTTGCAATTTTAGTTTTAGTTATTTTTCTCAATAATTAGATTTTTAGATACTAGGCAAATTGAGACTTTATTAGTACTTGTGTGAATCAATCCTCATGTGATCAAACTTATTTATCATTATATTACTTGAGAAATTTATGCACTTGCAATAGTTACATGCACAACAAATTTTGTTGGCACTATTGTCAGGGATTAATTTTTCATAATACCAATTTCACTTAAAATTTCTATAAATCTAGTTTTTAAATTTTGCATATTAAATTTTCAAGAGTTTGTTTGTGTTTTGTTTATTTTGATAGGTGAAGTGCTTAGTACATGCGACATTAAAAAAGTCCAAAATCATTTGAGTTTGATCCTAAAATCGAGTGTACCTTTCATCGTCGAAGGCAAATCAAAAAACAAATTTGTCGAAAGCCACAATGGCTAACAAAAGACAATCAATGGCTTTGAGAGATTTTGCTAGGCCACACATTCATGGAACTCAATCAAGCATTACTAGACCTATCAGTGCATACAATCATTTTGAGATTAAATCAATGGTCATCCAAGGGGTAACGCCAATAAGGATCCTAATGCATATATCACCAACATTTGTGAGATTTATGCAACCTTTAAGATTAATAGGGCAATTGATGATGGAATTTGCTTAAGACTATTCTCTTTTTATTTGAGAGATAGAGTTAAGAGATGGTTGAATTCTATGGTGTCTAACTCATTTACTATATGGGAGGAGCTCTCACAAGCTTTCTTGGCAAACTATTTCCCATTGGACAAGACCACATAATTGAGGCAAGCTATTACAAGCTTTGTACAAGAGCCTAGGGAGATATTATATGAAGCAGGGGAAAGTTATAAAGAGTTACAAATAAGGTGTCCACATCATAGCCTACTAAATTGGTTGATAGTCCAAACATTCTATAATAACTTATCCATTCCGTTCGAATTAGTATTGATGTTGTAATAAGAGGTGCACTCATGGAAAATCAACTAATGAAGCTTATTCATTGTTAGAAGAAATGGCCTCAAACAACTACCAGTGACCAAGTGAAAGAGGGATTGACAAGCGAGTTACAAGTGTTAATAACATTGATACCTATACCATGTTAAATGTAAAAGGTGGATGCTCTTGTAAAGAAACTTAAAGGTATGAGTGTACATGTTATCAATACCCCACCGTTCAATTGTGAGTGGTATGGGGGAGGACACATGGGCATCGAATGTCAGGTGGGAAGCCTTTTTATTTCCAATTCAGTCGAGCAAGTGCAATATGTCTCCAATTTCAATAGGCAGCGCAATAGTATATATTTCAACATCTACAACCTTAGGTGGAGGAATCATCCCAACTTTTCACAGAGAAATTAGGCTAATTAAGTATCCTTTTTGTCTTTTGATAGTTCCTCAAATGCAATAAGGTGAAGCTTTCATAGCCCAATCAATTCAATAAAAAGAGAAGCAAACATGGGATATGCATAAGTTCTTTATTGAAAGGTTTGAGAACATAGAGACTAAGCTAGAAAAGTTGATAAACTTAAAGTAAGGGTGAACCAAATCTAGCAATACTACCAACACATGAAGATGCAAATTAGGTAATTAGCTAACAATCTCAATGTAAGAATGTATGGTGCACTCCCTAGAAAGACTAAAATGAAAGTAACAGGCCAATGCAAGGCATTTACTTTAAAAAGTGGCTAGGAGATACCTAACAACCCCCGCCTAAGCACAAGGTGAAAATTGAGAAGTGGCTCATGAAAATCTTTAGATTTTAGTATAAGAAAGTGAAGTGGTAGCCCCAAATTCCATTTTGGATGAGAAAAACAATGTGAAAGAAACTAAAGAGGAAGAAGAATGGAAGCCTCCTTTGGTAAAATCTTATATTCCACCCATCCCTTTTCTTAAACGATTGAGATTGCACAAGTTTGACAAGCAATATGCTAAGTTCTTAGAGATTTTTAAGTAACTTTACATCAATATTCCCTTTGTCGAGGCCTTAGCACAAATCCCAACATATGCTAAGTTTTTTATGGGTCTTTTATCTAAAAAATAGGAACTTGGAACAATTTGAGACCATAGTTTTTTCTAAGGAGTGTAGTGTAATAATCCAAAAGAAGCTTCCACCAACGCTTAAAGATCTAGGGAGTTTCTCTATTCCTCGCCAAATGTCTAATTACAATTTTGATGCACTATATGATTTGGGTGCTAGTATAAGTCTAATGCCTCTTTCTAAACGTGATTGGAGAATCTATGGAATTAAATGTCTTCAAAGTAATAAAGTAGTCCTCTTCCATTGAAAATTGCCATAAGCTAAATGAAATTAATGGATTGGTGTAAAAAGTTTTTTAAAAGGAGCATTATAAGGATCCATTTGAAGCTTGTGTGGTATAAGGGGCATTACCATCACATGAGAATTATGAAGTTGTAAGTGCAACCAAATTTTTGAAAGCAACACCTCTATTTAAAAATTATAGGTTTGACAATTTGGGACAAGGTAAGGCTCTTCCTTCTCCCTTAATTGAAAAAGCTTTGATTCTAGAGCCAAAACCTCATCTTCCTCATGTGAGATAAGCATTTCTTGGTGATACTTATGAAAATGAATAGATATATAAGGAGAAAACTAAATTATGGCATGATAAGCACATCCACAACCAGTATTTTGAAGTTAGACATTAAGTGTTACTTTCTAAATCTCACCTTAGACTTTTTTCAAGAAAGCTAAAATCTCATTGGTATAAACTTTTTCAGATGGTGCAAGTTTTTACTCCTGGAGCTATAGAATTTCAAGGAAAAAATGCCAAAACATTCAAAGTGAATGACTAGTATTTAAAGCCTTATTATTGTGGAGACACATTGCAAAGTGGAGAAATTCTTCTTTTAAATACATTTTGAACTGAAAATTGTGAAAAAAGTCAGACTTTAAACAAGCGCTTGTTGGGAGGCAACCTAATGGTTTCAGTCATTTTAGTATTTTATTTTAAGTTCTGCACATTGTTTATTTTTAGATTTTAGTCAATTCAGTGTTTAAATTCTTAGAGTTTCAGTAATTTTTATTGACTTAATTCTTAGTTAGAATATTATTTTTGTGTTAAATTTAAGTGAATTTTGGTTTATTTTATGTTAATTACAAGTTATCTTAAAGTAAGAATGTTGAAAAAGTAGTGGCAACTTTTATTTTAAAGGATACAGTGAGTTACAGAATTGAAAATGGAGGAATAAATTGGGATTTCAATTGCAAACAAGATACATGAGCCATGTAATGGGCCATGTAGAAACCCAGTAGTAGTATTGTGCAACTAATTAGAAGTTGTATAATCAATTTCGTCAAATTGAATAAAAAAAGAAGTTGCATGAGCTATGTTTTGGGCCATGCAGATGTTAAATGTCAGCTCAATTAAATACCTATATTTTTCCTTCTAACCTTAACACATGCAAACCCTAAACTTTATTCATAGCTGCAGTCTCCCTTCTCCCAACCTACCCCCTTCCTCCTAGCCTACCACTTTCTCTCTCCTTTAAAAACCACCCAAATCCCATCATGACTATCACCAAAAAGGTTGCAAAAAGAAAGTCAACCAATTTTTTAACTACTCCTCTTTGAAAAAGCAAAAAAAGTTGAACTCACCATATTATGAAGTGCTTAGATCAAAATTTGCAAGAACAATGGGCTACCTATATTGCACAAATGGAATTCCAACAGATCCTCCACCAATAAACCAGTTATTTTTTAAGTTTTTTTTTTCAATTTGGTTTATTTTCCTTTTATTTCTTTTTAAATTTGGAATAGTTAATATGGTATGTTTTTTATACTGTTATTTTAAGGATCGTGAATTCCAAATTGTTACAAGTTTAGAATTAGTATTGAGGTACCTAGTTAAAATTGTTATTTTGGATATTTTGTGTTTTAACTTTTGCAAGGCTATCTCAGTTATAATACTTTTATTAGTTTGGGTATTTCTTAATTTAGGATGTTAGTTAATTGGATGAATATGTTTAATTTGATGTGTGTAATTATCATTTCCTTTAATTGGAATTATAGTTGTGAAAATTATATGTTTTAGGTATTTAGATTATGATTTCATTTAATGGTTGTGTGTTTTTAGTGAATGTGAGTGTGTTTATATGGATGGGATGTGTTTGTGATTGTCGAAAATTGCGATAAATTATTATACAGGTGTTAGTGTTTTTGTTAAAATTTTTTGGAATTATTTGAATACTCCATACATGTTTGGATTGATTCCAAGTGCATGGCTAGTGGCACGACCCATGCGCCTCTGTTAGGATCCATTTAAAAAAAATTTATGTTTGACATTTGGCACTAATTTCATGTATGTTGGTACATTGGCGAAAGCAAGGTTAAATTGTGGAAACAAAATTTTATGGAATGGGCACTTTGGGAATCAAAATGCCATCGAATCATGTCCAAATCATATGAAAAAGGGAAGTGCTTTTGATTTTTGTCCGTTGAATTGAACTTTTTTTAATAAACATTAAGGACAATATTTAATTTATGTTTAGGGGAGGGATAGGGGTAAATTCTTTCGTTCTTTAATTTTTGAGTTTAATTCTTTCATTTTTTTAGTTTTTGGTGCATTTGGAAATTTGATTTATTCTTTTAAATTTTTTTGTTGGGATTCATTTAAATTGTAAAAAGGATCTTTTGATTAATTAATTTACGAATTTTTAATGGTTTATTTCTTTGTTTTTGACTAGATTGTTTACTCTAAAAGCGAAGTAGAATTAACTAGAGAGTGATCGCTTCATATTTTGTGAATTTTTGAATTTTGGAATGCTTGTAATGAAACTATGCATAATTTCCTTGTTCGGAAGTTTAAAAAAATTGAATAAGGTTGATAGATGAAGTAAATAATTTCGTTGTCTAGATTGATTGAAAATTTTGCTTGAATCATTACATCTAGGAATTAATTGCTTATTTAAATTCAAGCATAAGCATGCTAGTATATTAAAATAATTTTCATTAATTCTAGAACAAAACATGCAATCTTTTAAGATAAAATATTAATTCACACTTGATCAAAGAAATAATTTAGACATTCTTTGTGCTAGCCCATTTAGCCCCATCCATATCTATATTATTTTTAATATTTTGTACCTTTTAAGCTTTAAATACACTCTAAGAGTGTATATAAGCCTTTTTATTGGTCTCATTTAACCTTATTATCATATAATACATTATTATGACTTACCCACCAAGAGAATTTTAGAATTGAAAATTTTAAATGACACAAGGAATTTCTTTATATGTATTAGTGGAATTTCCTTATTGCATGTGTATTTTGAGAATATTTGCAAGTGTTTGATATATAGAATGAAATATTTGAAAAATGTAATACTTACATCGATGCAATTATTGGTTATTATGCCTTTGTTAAAAAAAGAAAAAATATATAAAAATAAAAAAGAGAAAAAAAAAAAAGAAAGTGAGAATTGTAAAGTTCTTTTAAGCACTAATGCTCCACAATTTTATGAGAGATGCATTATGTGAACAATTTGCTCTTAAGCTTATGATGAATTTTGATTATTGGAGTGATTGTTGCTAGAAAGTAAGAGAAGAAAGTGAGCAAAACAAGTGGAGAAATTTTGAGAACATATTTGCACCTTTATCATTTTCTTTGGCAAGCTATTTTCCTCAACCATGTTATAAGCCAATAGTAGACTTTTTTTTTTATCCTTGGGATGGTGTGTAATTACATTAACGAAGATTATTGTGTATTTTTGCTTATGGATTTAACATTGCATTCAGAAGAGGTTTGATAATGCTAGCTTGTGTTATGTTTGTTTTTAAATTGCATCAAAGGTGAAAAAGGTGTATTGTAGTTTTTGCTTATTTTTTAGTTAATTTATACTTGTAGTTGCTTGCAAAATTTTTAGAGTGAACTTTAAAGTTATAAATTTTCGTATGAAGTTGATTATGCTAATATATTATGGAGCATTCTAAATTCAAAGATTCAAATTTGTGATTTGAGAATCTCTTTGTTTATTCTTTTCTTTGCTTAAGGATAAGGAATTCTCAGAGTTTGAAGAAATTTGATATAAGTAATTTTATTACATATTTTAAGTTAATAAATTAAGAGTTTTTCTTATTTTTATAGTGTTTTTATTTTGAAATTATAATTAATTTTTTGTTCTTTTATGTTAGTGTAAGAATTTCTTAAAAAGGAGTCAAAATTTTGATTTTCAATAGAATATGGCCATGATTTAGACCATGCATTAAACAATAGGTTTGACCGGTCTGTAGTGGATTCATATTTAGCAGATGCATGGGCTACAACATAACCCATGCATCTGGCCATACAAGTCATCATATTTAAAATTTAAAAGGTTTTTCAACTTGCTTTTTAAACACATAAGTGACCTATTTGACTAGAGATACCTGGGTGGAAAAAGAGCAAATTTTTAGAAGAAAAAAGTGGATCCAACCTCTATACTAAATAAGAAGAATATTTTTCGAAGATTGAAGAACTCTTTCTGAGGGTTTTCATTGATTTTGTCTGGTAAGACTTTTTCTTTGAAAAAAAATCTTCTACTTAAATCGATGAATTCTTATTATTTTATTCTTTTTCTTCTTTCATGTTAAACTAATTCTTTAATTCTAGGGATTATGGTGAAAATTCAATACTTATTTCATAAATATATGAAGTGATTTTGCTTCAATTATGTTAAGTATCTTGATTTAATGTATTTGAGTTGAATTGATCTTGTATGTATGACGGTTGCATATATGTAATGCTTGAGATTCTAGATAATGAAACGAAAGTGAAAGTCTAGAGTTAGTCCTAACACATTACACTAGAAGATTGAGACCAAAAAAATAGGCTTGACTTCTAAAGATATTTAAGGATTATTCGTGGAACTTAATGAGTTATTATTGAATTTTGTATCATGAAAATATGCATAATTTGAGTAAGAATAGACTCAATATTAACTTGAAAGAGAATACTAAAAAATTTAGGAAAATCCATCTTTAAGAACAACTTGATCACAGTTGAATCAAAACTCTTGGTATATTTATGGAATTGTATTGTGGTGGACTCAAATTCCCTAGAAATCATTTACATAAGTTTCCTTTAATTCAAATTCAATTTTATTTAATTACTTTTGCAATTTCAGTTTTACTTATTTTTTTTTTCTCAATAATTCAATTACTAGATAATAGGAAAATTGAGACTTCCTTGGTATTCATGTGAATCAATCCTTATGAAAGCAAACTTTACTTTTCAATATATTACTTATGCAATTTATACACTTGCAAGGGTTACACATATAATAAGAATATATAGAGCACAATTGCAATTGAAAATCTAAGTAAGTGATATTTTTATTAATCACAAATCAGCAAGAAACAATTTTTATTATAATACTATTACTCTATTAGTTAGATAAGAAGAGTTGAAATTTTGTATAACACAATTTCAATAGGAATCTAGCTAAGAGAGTAAACCTTTTTTTTTTTTTTAATTCCTCAATAGGTTAGGAATATTTTTTTTTTAATTTTATTCTATTATTTGTGAAATTATCACATATAAAAATGACTTATAAAATTGCTTGATAAATTTTTCTTGCACAGTTATTGCTTAATATGCGAGAATGACAAATGAAAGTATATGGACTAATTTTATTACTTATAAGAAAATATTAAATTATTTTAACTAAATATAACGTAATAATAAAAAAAGTACTTGAAAGTTAAAGAAATGAGTTCAAGTTATAATAATTAAATTGTGAAAAATGGTCTATATAATTTATAAGACTATGAATAGAGAGAATACTTAAAAGAATAAAAAAATTCTTAATTTTATAATTAATTTAGATATTACATGAAGGAATAAGAAATTAATATTTGACAAGCAGTTTCATAAATGCTATTAAAAATTAAAATAAAATGGAGTCAACTTTTTAGGAAATAGTTTATAAAAATAATGATAAAATAATATTTTGAGCCTTAATTTTGAGTAAGATTCGGTCTAATTTTGTGAACTGCTAAAGTTGATTCATTTGTTCATTTTTCTTCCATGAGAATTTATAAATGATGTATGCTTAAAATTATACAAGTGTGATGAGAAATTAATATTTAAAAATGTCACATTTAAAATTACTAACATAAAATGGCAGAAAAATTAAATTTAGGTTAATTATATAATAAATAAAATTAAATTTTAGGTTAATTATATAATAAATAAAATTAATTTGATTTAATTTTATAATAACATTATTAAATCTAATTAATTTTGTAACTGCCGGGTTAATTATCTTAATTATTTGATTTTATAATTGCTTAATTAATTGAGGATTAATAGTTACTTTTACTTAATTATCTTAATAATAGATTTCATAATTGCTAAATTAATATGAAATTAATTTTAGTTGTTATATCCCGCATAGATGAATATATAAAAAGACTTATTCTCTCTTCTTATTAGATTAAAGTTACTAATCCATATCATAATTATTCTAATAGTATAGCTTATTCTCTCTTATTTCTTTATAATATAAATGACTTTCTTCTACCCTTAAGTTATTTGGTTCGGTGTGATAGAGTTCTAACATGTTCAATTCATCGAAAAACATTTTCATGGTGTTCAACTCATTTTTTTTTTTTTAATTATATCCTAGAAGACAAACACCATATTATCTTCAAGCACTATTAGTAAAGGGTGAATCCATTTTAGGGATATTTTGTATGATACACGAGTCTTAGATATCCTTTATTCAAATTCTTACTTCTATTTTTTCTTATTGTTTATATTTCTTCTATTTTCAACTTATTATTGTATTTATATCAATTTCTATCTAAGCTTATATATACACAATTAATTTATAATCTTAAAATATATTCGTGATTTAGATAGGTCATTGAAACAATACAATTATCTTGGCTAAATAGGAAGGATTAATGTATATGTGACTATGCATATATATTATAGACAATAGAGAACTTAAAAGAATATAATTAAAAATAATATTAACTTTAATTATGAGCTTCTCTCTAGTAAAAATATACACTATTTCGTGACTTTAAAATCTAAATCTTGTTAATTTAGATATGAAAAACATAATGGTTCCTATCAGTGTGCCTAATGATAATGGGATTTAAGGATCCTACTTTATAGCATGGGTGCCTACCTTAGTAGTGTTTGTTCCTATTCTTATGAACCATAGAGGAAAGCTGAAAAGCTAAATGCCTTAAACTTTAAGAGGTGGCACAAAAACTATTATTCTACTTAACCTCCTTGAACCTTGCATGGCTCCTGACAAAAGACACTCCTATTCCTAAAAAAGTGAGCAAGATGTTCAAGTCAAATTACTCATAATACATGGCTTCATTCTAATTTTTTATATAGGAACTATGTCATGAAAGAGCTACATGACTCGTTATATAATGTGTATAGTATTATAATGACTGTCAAACAATTGTGAGAGTCTTTAGACTAAAAATATAAATCTGATGATGTTGGTGCCAAAAAATTTATAGTGGGACATCTTCTAAACTACAAAATGATGGATTTCAAAATTATGGTAAGTTAGGTGTAAAAGCTCCAAGTGATTCTCCATGAGATTCATCTTAAAGTGATGAACTTAGGTGAAACCTTTCAAGAAGCTGCTATTTTTGAGAAGCTACCCTCTACATAGAAGGATTTCAATAACTACCTTAATCACAAGCAAAGAGAAATAAACATTAAAGAGCAAATTATTAGACTTCATATATAAGAAGAGACAAAAACTTAGAAATGAAAACATTCATTCCTTTCAATGTTAAGGCAAACATTTTTTAGCATTGATGAATTTTAAAGAAGAAGAAGAAAACTAAATCAAACAAGAAGTCTAAGATGGGACCAAAAGGTGGAGCTTTAGAAAGAAATTTTAAGGCAAGTGCTATACAATGATAAAGTGGTTCACAAATATGCAGACTATAGGTTTTCAAAGAAAAAAAAAGAGCAATGAGGCTAATCTTATAGAGGACATCACCAAAGATGAGTTTGATATTAGCTTTTACAATATGATGTCCAAGGTAAACCTGGTCGGTACAACAACCTAAGGGAATGGTGGATAGATATTGGTGCTATTGAACACCTTTGCTCAAACTAAGAGATCTACTCCACCTTCACCTTTAAGAATGGAAAAAAGTTGTTCATGGGAAATTAAACCACTTTTGATAACCTTAGTGAATGCAAGATGATGCTGAAGATGACTTCTAGTAAGAAGCTAACTCTAAATAATATTTTGTATGCGCTAAAAATCTATAAATACCTAGTGTTTGGCTCGCTGCTCAATAAGCATAGATTTCATATAATGAATGAGTTAGATAAGGTTACTTTGTCTATAGGTAGAATGTTTATGGGAAAAGATTATGTACTCAATGGGCTATTTAAGCTCAATATTTCTATGATCAAAAGAATGAATGAAAGCACTTATTTCACTTACTTGTTTGAGTCTTCTAATATATGCCATGGAAAACTAGGTCATGTTAATTATAATACCTTGAGAAGGTTAATTACCTTGGATCACATATCCAATTTTCATATTGATTCCACACAAAAATATAAAATTAATGTTGAGGCAAAATTAACAAGGTCATCTTTTCAAATAGTTAAAAGAAATACTAAAATTTTTTCTTTAGTTAGTAGTGGTGTGTTGATTTAAAGTTCATATAAATAAAAGGTGTAAGTGAATATTTTGTCTTAAAAGAAATACTAAAATTTTTTCTTTAGTTAGCATAAAATATTTCTATGTGTATTTACTTAAAAGCATGGATGAAACTACAAAGAAATTTGAACTCCGTAAGAAAGAAGTTGAAAATCAACTTAACAAAAAGGTTAAGGTGTTGAGAAGTGACCATGGTAGTGAGTATGAAAAACCATTTAGGGAATTATGTGTACAAAATGTAATCATACATGAAATTCACCTTACTATTAAATGGTATTGCAAAGAGAAAATATCATATATTGAAAGAAATGATGAATGAATGTTGTTAAATTTTGGGTTGCCTCAAAACATATAAGGGGAGTTTATTTTATCAATAAATTACCTTTTAAATAAAGGTTCTCAAAAGAAAAAGTAGCCAAGACCCCATATGAGTTATGAAAAGGAAGGAAACCTTTTTACAAACATGTTCGAGCATAAGGGTGTCTTGCTAAAGTAGATGTTCCAACACCAAAGAAAGTGGGAATAGATCCATAATTATTTGATTACATTTTCATTAGCTATGCACATAATAGTAAAACTTATTAATTTATTGTGTATGAGTTTAAAATCGTAGACACATAATAATGTAATAAAATAATAAAAAAATGCATTATTCTTTCAACATGTATTTCTATGCAAATCTATAGAAGGGAAAATTTATCTAAATAAGCATACAAAATTATGAAAAGAGATAGTCGAGACCAAGAATAAATACACGATCAAACTCAAGAAGAAGACCCTGAAGTTGCGGTTGAGCCAAGGTACAACAAAAGAACTAAGATAGAGAAATCTTCTAGTTCATATTTTTTGACCTATATGCTAAAAGCTAAACTTCAAACTTATAAAGAAGTTGTGAACTCTTTAAAAGGTCTTTTATAGAAAGAGCCAATTAAGTGTGAGGTTGATTTGTGAAAAACCGTACTTAGGAATTAGTTTATCTTCCTCTTGGATGTAAACCACTAAGATCTAAGTGGATTTTTAAGTGGAAGATGAAAGCTGATAGTTTGATTGATAAGTTGAAGGCTAGACTTGTAATTAAATATTATAGGCAAAAGAAAGGTTTAAATTACTTTGATATGTATTCTCTTATAACAAGGTTAAACTTTATTAGGATGATACTTGCAATTATAACATTATATAATCTTAGAGTATGTCAATGAATGTGAAAATTGCTTTTGTAAATAGAGAGTTGGATGAGGAAATCTATATGACAACTTAAGGATTTTATTATCCCATTTGTAGATTGATTAATTCTTTATATGTTGTAAAGTAAGCACCAAAGTAATGGCATGAAAAGTTTGATAGCACTATGCTAGCTAATAGTTTTAAAATCAATGAGTGTGATAAATGTGTTTATGTCAAGGATACAAGTAATGGTTATCATTTTGCATCTTTATGTTGATAATATGCTCATTATTGGTAGTAATGATAAAATGATCAAATCTATCAAGAACATGTTAAATTCTAGGTTTGATATGAAGGATATACGATTAGTTGATGTGATAACACTTGATGGACTTATATTAAGTCAAACACATTATGTGGATAAAATTCTTAAGAAATTTAGTAAGGATGATTCTAGTGTGGTTAGAATGTTGTTAAACTTGAGTCTTTATCTATCCGAAAAAAAAAAGAAGATATTGGTTTTCAAGTCGAATATGTAAGAGTGGTAGGAAGTCTCATGTATTAATGAGTTGTACAAGACTAAATATTGCTTAACAGTAAGTAAATTGAGTTAATACACAAGTAATCCGGGAATTAATTACTAAACAAGGATAGTAAGACTACTTAGTTACCTATAATATGCTTGTGAATATGGACTGCATTATATTAGATATCAAGCTATCTTATAAGGCTATATTAATGTGAACTAGATTTCTAATATAAAAGACTCAAAGTCTATTGTTAGGTATATATTCACACTAGCAAGTTTAGTTGTATCATGGAAATCCTCTAAATACATTGTTATAGCCATATCCATATTGAAATTTGAGTTTATAGCATTAGATAAATACGGTGAAGAAGTTGAATGGCTACACCATTCTTTAAAGGATATTCCTCTAATAGTTTATATTCATTGTGTTAGTTAGTCTATAATTAAAAGGGTATAAAGTAACATACACAATTGTAAGTCTAGAGATACATATCATAGACATAGTACCATTAGATATTTACTCTTAACTAGTGTTATCACTATTGATTATGTGAAATCAAAGGATAAAACTATGGATCCACTAATCAAAGGGTTGAACAAATAGTTAGCTAATAAGTCATTAAGGGGAATAAGACTAAAGCCCATAAAAGAGTGAAAAGTCAATGCAACCTAACTTAGTTGACTGGAGATCTCAAGATCGAAATTCCAAGGGATAACCTAGTTATAACGACTTAGTGTGGTTATTATGGAGGTTAGCCTCCTATCCATTCATATGATGAAAACAACGATATCTATAGGAGAAAGGTTAAGCTATGCTTTTAATGCGAGAGTAGAGCAATATGAGTTATTATTAACTAAGAAATCACCTATATGAAAGAAAAATGAGGCCACTTTGAAGGAGAATTATATTAGACTCAATGAAACTCTTGCAAAATCATAGAGATGTTCATGGAGAAAATGAATATAACAATGAGAAATGAATTGTGTTAGATTCCTATGTGATGTATTATCATAATTTATAAGAGTAGTTCAAGTGCATCATGTCTACTAATCAACTAGTAAAGTAAATATACTCTTGTAAGAGAAGGTTCAAAGATAACACCTATTTATTCTATACAGGTTTTTACTGTTGAACTGTACCACCAGGTTAATTTTTGTGTGTGTGTGTGTGTGTGTATATATATATATATATATATATATATATTATCAATTTCAATCATGTAGGGATTGTTGAAAAATAAATTATAAAAATATGGTGAAATGGCATTTTGCAACTTAATTTTGAGTAAAATCTCGTTTAATTTTATGAACTGCCAAAGTGAATTCATTTCTCCTCTATGAGAATTTAGAAATGATGTACGCTTAACATATACAAGAGTGAATAAAAAATTAATACTCGAAGTATGCCACAAAAAAAATTACCGATATATAATAGCAAAAAAATTAAATTTGAGTTAATTCTATGATGGATAAAACTAATTTAGATTAATTTTATAACATGATTAAATCTAATAAATTTTATAACTGTTAGATTAATTATCTTAATTATTTTTATTACTATTGAATTAATTGAAGATTAATTATAGATAGTTACTTCTTAACTTAATTATCTTAATTAATAGATTTTATGACTATTAAATCAATATGAAATTAATTTTAGACACTTGCATCCTCACTTGGATGACTATACAAAAATCTTTTCGTCTCTTCATATCAAAATTATTTTAAAACTCTAAAATAACTTATTTTCTTTTGTTTCTTGTAGTTTTAGGTTGTTTTGATTTAGTGTGATAGAGTTTAACAAGTTCAGTTCACTGAAACATAGTTTTATGGTGTTCAATTTCTACTTTTTTTCTATGATATCCTTAAAAACTAACTTCACTCTATTTTCAAGTACCAATAATGAGAAGAGAATTTATTTAAAAATATCGTATGATACACAAATCTCCGACATCTCTTTTCAATTTTTTACTTCTGTTTTTCTTGTTATTTCTGTCTCTCCTATTTTCTGTTTATTATTTTATTTATACCAATTTGTCTAAATTTATATATACACTATCAACTCATGCAACTTTTTATATGATTCATGTAGCCATTATTGGACTGTGTAATCACATAATGATTATCCACTATTATGATAGTTTTCCTTTGTTTCTGGAAGAAGGGGTCACAAGTCAGAAGCAAAATTATTTATTTATTTATTTATTTGGGTAAAACAAGCAAATGACTTTCAAGGGTAACAAATTCCCTTGGATGCAATGGGAAAAGCTTAGAACCCGCATCTCTGTGTGTGTGGTTTTTTTTTTTTCAACCAAGTAAAAAAGGCTGGGGGGTGGGTGGAAAATCCGTCATATTCTCAACTTTCAAGTAACAGTTAAAAAACAGCCTCAGAATTCTCAGTTTTAGTATTTTCACAAGGGACAGCTACAAGAATTGCAAACCATGGATAAAAAAAAAATCATCATAACATTAGCCCGATAAAGCGATAAAAAAATAAATCCATCATGGCCGCATAGGGTGCTCCTTATGATTCTACGGAAGGAAACAAAACGCATGAATGAGAAACAAACACAGAATACGTAGAACCTCTTTATAAATCTTTATCCCCCAATACAACCCATGGAATGATACAAATACATGCACTATCGAGATGTCATCACCTCCAGTACTATACTACAAAATCCCTATTTCTAAAACTTTTGTAAAGCTAACTTCAAAAAACCTACAGAATTTTAATCACAAGCTACTATCTATACATGTTTGGTCCGATATTATCATATACGAAGTGATCTGGGGTAGGCAGTCCGACAGTTCTACCTTGAAGGGGTGCTGAGAGTTCTCCTCTAGTAGGCATCCGTGGCATCAGGCCAGGGTAGGAGGTATTGATGGGATAACTGGGATATGCATATCTACTTGAAGAGGGTAAACCTGTATCCATGTAAGGATCCAAATAAGGCTTCTGAGTTGGGATTCTTGACCCACCCCCAACATATTGGCTGGGAAGAAATTGATCCTCCATGGACAAGCTTGACCTACTCTCCAAGTGGGTTGGAACAAGTCGATTTCTGTTAGCTGCTGGAACTCCAGTATCGGAATAATAATTTCCCAAACTTAATCGAGCACTTGAACTAAGGAAGTATGCTCGAGCATTGCCTTTGACTGAAAAATCGGTTGGTAGTCTGAAAAGCCCATCACATCCCACAGGAATCTGTGCTTTATCCCTGGGCATTGTAGTGGGAACAGGGGGTTTAACAGATTCTCCAACAGATATGGTTACCAATGGCAGTCTGTCCATTCTCTGTTGAAGTGATCGCCTTGCATCTTTAAGTGCCTCCAGCACACCACCCAGCGCATCAGATGCTTTGTGCGGTACCAACGCATAACCTTCATTTTGGCTTCCAGAAGGTTTCCCTTTGCTGAAACTACTTGTATTCAATGGAAAGCTGGGAACAGACTGGCTCTGCAGAGAATCATGTGAGCCAAGTGATACTGAATAAGGGTGGCAAGTATGTAACATGTTTCCAAGGCTCTCTTGATTTTGCTTTCCTTCGGCCATGGGGAATGCAAAGTCTTGAGTCGAGGATTTGGAAAGAGACGTGCTACTGTTCTCTCTTTCCTCCAAGCTTACCTCATTAACATGTGAAGATGGTTGAAAGTCTTGCGGTTGATTTTTTGATAATTCAATTTCTGACCTCACCCCATGCACATTTGACGCAACTGTCACAGCAGGGTGTGAAGCTGGTGCCTTAATCTCATATCTTTCCTCAGTGATATCTGAGCGGTTTGCAGGATCACATGAATCCTAAAAATCATGACATAAAATTCCAGAATCTCAGGATTAAATAGAACAATATCTTGTATGAGAAATAAGGAAACGAACTATTTAAATTACGAAATTATTCCAGACAGTTGAATGCTTCTTAAAAACTACAGTAAAAGCTGAATGAAGAATTAAGCATTGACCAAAATTACAAAAAAAGATTATTGTAACTCTTCTTTCTATCGCAAGGTAACACTTATTTAAAAGTGAGGCTTATGCCAATAGACCGAATTACAGCTGATGCACCCAGATTCAACTATGCCAAAGTGCCGTACTCATTATGCAACAATATAGGTAAGTACTGAAGGTTAATGCCTTTAGATAAATATCTCCCGAGCAATTTGGTCCAGGTTTTGAACGAGACAATTGATAAGACAATTTCATAACAAAAAAAAAAAAAAAATGGATTACATCCAAAATAACTGGGGTGTGTATTTGCTCTTCTACAGTTGTGGATATAAGCATGAGTATCATGAATTCAGCTGTTTTGAGCAAGAGTTCTATCCAATTTTTATATTGAAATCCATACAAACTTGGAATTACACTCATAAATCTTGGCAATTATCTTCAGACCCTCACTAGCATGAGCTAGGGTTTGACCTAATGTTTGCATATTCAGTCACTTAAAACTAAATCAAAAGAATCCTTATAGCCTTATCTAGAGCAACACGTCACAATATAATGCTTTTACTTTCGAAAGACTAAAGAAAAGGAAGAACTTTTTCATTTTTTGACAAACAAATAAAAATGAACCTGACCAAATAGAGGTCTAGCTCAAATATAACTTTTAGCAGTGTTGGCAAGTTATGACAAAAGAATGAAAAAAGGATGCAAATTTGTCATGGCCAATTTCTCAGCACAATTCAAAATTTTTGCCCTTTCACAGCAATTAGCATCAAAACTGTAAGTCAAAGGACCTTTGTTCTACATCTTAAATCCATGCTCACCCAAGGAACGCGATACACTTTAATGCCTGCAGTTCGTTCTTGTTTAATTCCATTATGAGTCATACTTTGGACAGTAGTTTCATTCTCTTTCACTTGCAGTATCCCTAACAAACCATAGCCCACATCCCAACACTTGAACTTTAATAATCCCTATTGTTTCGAAGATTGGAATCAATAAATCATAATCCTTCTATGGTTCTTACCACTGCAGATGGTAGCCAACCCATCTTACACTTTCCTATCAGACCATTAATGTCATATCCCATTGCTTCTCCAGAGAACCTATCAGATGATGAAACCTGGCACTCAGCTCTTGTGCTTATGCTCCTCCAACCAGACTTGAGTTGTATCTACATTAGCTCCCCCCAGTACAATCCTTATTAAGATGTGGAATGTGCAACAACACTTCATATAATTAATCTAGACAGTTTCTATTACAGACTATAAATTACTGACATCTTGCTCTTCGTATTGCTTTACTTTCAGCTCAATCTTTAGAGCTTAAACAACTCCAATTTCTAGTTCAAGGACCACCATTAGAAAGTAAAGGACTGGCATCTCCCAATAGTATCTCATAGTGACACATCTCCTTTTGAATTACCTGAACAAGGCCCAATAGACATGGACCACGATGGCCCTTCAACAGTCGTGGCTCCAGTCACCCTTTGGCATCATCCCCTATTTCTGCAAACAGCACCTATAAATTCTATAACTAATTTTTATGTGGAAGCATTATGCATATTCAATTTATTCTGCATATACTTGCACTAAAAATAACAAAACTTTAAACACTTATATTTTGCATATACTATAGCATTTTCTTCCTTTTTGAGGAGGTGATCTGAATTTCCTTTCTCCTACATTTTAAATTTCTTGTGAATTATTTCTCTTTTCTAGTATTCCATCTAATAGTATACTTACCTATGCAATACATTATCTCGTTTAAATTTGCACACCACACCTAAAATCTGGAAGACCACTTAAGATTTAGTTTTTTAAGGAGAATGCCTCCAAAACATCAATATATTAAAGATGGAATCCTGGGCTAATATGAGTTGAAAAGAAACCTAACTTCCAAAACACCTGAATATGATTCCATTTTTCATCATTTTCTAAATTGAAGGGTACAAAAAGAATATTTTTCCAAAATATTCCCTCTAAATTCACCAGCCATTATTAAATAACATGGATGCTACACAAATGTTACTTGTAACTCAGACAGGAAAAAAGTGGATACTCTTAAAGTTCAGTTTATCGAAGATTCATAATAATGAGTTAGTTTTAAACATTTGTTTTAGAAATCCTTTTTATTTTATAAAATGAAAACATTCCTGGAGAAATGAAAATTAGGATGGAATGTCTGCATCACTAAAATTCACTGCTCCACAATAAATTCTATGCAAGTGTGATGCCAAATTTTGGATTTGAAGGATGTCCATTATCACCCAAAAAAAAAAAGGTCAAACTGTGCAATCTTGGTGTGTCTATAAGAGAACAGATAGGGGAAAGAATCATGCTGTAAAAATTTAAGATTGACATGTAAGTGACTGTTGTGCAGTTACGAAACTCACATGACACGCAAGCACAACATACTCTCTTGCACAGGCACCTAATTATCAAAGCAAGTTTTCAAATTATTAACAAGCAGGATGGATTTGTTGTAAAGTTTAAACTAAGATAACATCAAAACTATGTGAAAAAGATGTTCACTTGCAGTCCTGAATACAGGAGCATGAGTTACTGAATGCAATATTCACATGCATCCATGAATTTCTTAAATTTAATGTAATATACAAGGAGTAAGAAATGAAAAGGTATCCTCAAACCATTTAGCTCAGATTTAAAAATAAAAAAAATAAAAGCATAGAAAAGTTGCAGATTCTAATCTTGTGTCAAATGAGAAGTAAAAAGCGATAATTATGACAAAAAGAAAAGAAAATTAAGGCTCTAAACAGCTTTCCTGTAAATCTCCCTTGTCCACCCTCCAAAATACACATGCCTATAAAATTTTATTTTCCAATTTTATTAAAAGGAAATTTCTGTAATGCAAGTATGATTCTTAATCAGTAAGGAAATATTTCGTAGTAAATGTCACACTGAATTGTTGAAAACCCTAAATTAGTATGACACTGGACAATAATTTTCTACTCAGAAGAAAAATAAAACACACTATTTTAACATGTACACCCTAGCAGTATGCTGTCAATTTTGATCTGCAAAAAACTTAATGGTTTCCAAGTTATATGGGTTTTATCAACTATACCGGTGTACTGCTGTTATTTTCTCTGAACTTCTCTTCCCATTCTCTTTGAGCCTTTTCCATTGCTTCATATTGGCCAATGAGTTGAGCCTGATGTTCAAGTGCCTTTTCCATGTCTCCGTCACCTCCATATGCATTATAATCCAGACCATTACTGCTAGCCTTGCGTTCATTTTCTAAGCAACCTGAAAGGGCCTCCAATGAAGTTTTCTCTTCCCCCCTTTTAAGAACACCTTCCAAGATCCCAGGCTCAACATCTGAGCAGTTTGGAAAATTTTCTGTCGTAACAACTTCATCTTCAAGGTTATCAACACTGACTGGGTTGCCATTATATTCCCTGGCTACAGATCTGGCAAAATAAAAATGCTTAAGTATCTATTATGCAACAGTAGAATATAGCCTCACAAGATGAAAAATTCCTGGTTTAGTACCTGAAAGTCAGCCACTTTGCTGGCATAACTATTTCAATTTTCAATTTTTAGTTTATTGTTGATTGTTTTGATTTGTGGGAGTGCTGGGGAATCAAGTGCATGATTTTGTGTAAAATATAATTCTATCCAAAGGGTGTCAAATATAAATGTAATGACTCTATAATGTCAGCATTAAAGGAACTAAGAGGCATGCTAAGACTGGCTTGAATTGTTTAAATTCTACATACTTGTAGTATACAGTTTACCATGATAAATTACAGGAGCAGCATTTTATCAAATAACTACTTTGCTTGAGAATGTGTAGAAATCAAAAAATATTGGACTCCCACAATTGATTATATAAAACATAAAGCGGATTAGGAAGATAAAGAAACCTAGATTCTTTGCGTCTTATTTGGCGGCATGACTTTCCTGGTCGATGTTTTAGGGAAGGACCAACAGACAGAAAACTACTCTTCCTCAGAGATGGATCCTTATAATTTTCAAGAGAACAAGGACTATCCTTGCGACCTTTCCAAGACAAGCTTCTCCTAGGTACTGGAGACAAATCAAACTCAGAATCTGAAAGTTCTTCTGACTCATTGTTTCTCACTTTTGAATTGACAGAATTCTCCTCTTCTTTGGAGAACCTATTACCCATTTTGGGTTCACGAGGGTTGTCCTGATCAGAGTTTGAATCAAATGTCTCAGATATGTCACTAATCCCATTACCCTCCAAAATAGCAAGAACATCTGCTGTTGCCTTCTCAGCCTTCAGTCTTTGAAGAGACACAATCCTTAGTTGTTCCTCCAGCTCTGCTACCTAATTCAGATATAAAATGAACATCATAGCAGTATTAGCGAGGGAAGGAGAGGAACGAGAAAAGAGAGAGCAGTTGTTTAAGATAAACTTTCTATCAAAAAATCCACATTAGAGAATACCCTTTGTGCTAGTTCATCAGCTCTCTGTCTTGCACTTCTTGATACGGACCTTTCAGACAACAGCCGTGCCCGAAGGAATTCAATAGTCATTGCAGTAGAATCCTCCATGCTAGAATTATTCCTGAAAATAATGAACAGATCAATGGTATATCTATGAGAAAAACCCAAATATCAATTTAAGTGAAGAGCAGTAAGCTTTCAACTAGAATTGAAACCTGCACCTTCATAAGGTTTTCAATGTAACCTACAATATTCAAATATCACTTCTTCATTTATTTTGAGAAGAAATCATTTATCAGTTACTATTATATCTCATATCTAACTAAAGACCGCATGGCATCCTTGAAGGCTCTATAGGAAATTAGGGCCAAGACAAGCTTTCCAAAGCAGCGCTGGTGACATAAAAATTCTAGTTTATTAAAAAAGGAAAATAAATGCGAGGAACTACATGCGTTTAGCAAGTATAACAAGACCTTAACTGCCAAAACCACCCCTTTGTAAGAACCCTTACTTTTCTAGCAACAAGAACAGGGATAATTCTACAAAAACCCAAAACTATCAATTCCAAACTATGATTTCAGGACATGATCTCCAATTAATTGATGATGGACTTATAAATGTCTGACCTTCACAGCAATTGCCAATGGAAGGGAACATTTGAAAAGATGTGATGTTTTGACGTTGTAATGTGACAAGTACAAATTTTCATCACAAGAAACCAATTAGCAGAATAAGGCTCAGTTGACTTTCCTCACATTTTTTAACTAATTTATAACTTTGACCTAACTCCATTTTAATCTTCTGCACTTCTCTCAGCAATCAAATCAGATGTAACCAAATAAATCCAAGCCTATGTCCTCATGATTGAAATCATATATGGGCATATATGCACATTGCTGAACTTATCCACAACATTTTTCAGACAAAAAAGGAAGCAATAGAGTCTCATTCCAAAAACTCAAAAAATAAAAAAAAAAGAACCCTAGAAAAAACAAGAGTAAGTTAAAAAGATATACGACCAAAAGTAAATAAGATAGACCCAGAAGCCATAACTAATTAACATTCAAAACCCGACTTGGCTACACGAAAACCAAACAAGGTATACCCAGATGGACTTCACCTCTGATCTTGCTTCTCTTGATCAGAACTATTCATCTTATTGGAAAATAACACCTAAAACCAAAGGACACCCACAAAGGTCCAACTTCGAAGTCAATTCCTGTTACAAAAAGAAGATATAGAATTCACCTCAATTACATTATTTCAAAGTAGGAAAAGAAGAGATGTACAAAACCCAGAAGTGTGATTTACATAAAGATAATGATAAAAGAAATGATGATAAAGAAGAGAGCTGAATAAACGGGGGCCTACCTTATTCAGATAGAACTACTGGACCTTGGAATTGAGCACAAAAATGGGGACTTTTACTTTCACTAACTAATGAAAAAGAAGTAATCTTTTTTGGGTCCGTTGGGAATAAGCGAAGGAAGCTTCTCTCTTGAGACCATTTGAGCGACCATGGGGCCGTTGGCATCCATGCTCTGGGACATCCCTGTCTTATATTATTATAATTTTCGCTGAATTTACAAAATACGGCACCACGGTTGAAACATATTACCACCCCTAACCTCGGAACTTGTATTCTTAAATTTTTTGGTTTCTTGTTTGTTTTACCCCTTCTCGACCATGCATTGGCATTGCCAACGGTGAAATGGGAAATGACTTTGGAAGCAAAAACCTCGTTTCATATCATGTGTGATCTGTAGAGATGTCAGATTTTGACCCCATATCTGACCACAATTTTACCCAATCCAACCAATTTAACGATTTGTAACTCATTTAAACCTATATCAAATTCAAAATTATTCAAACCTTAATTATCCAAAAATTTCTGACTTTATTATCCATCTAAATATGCTCTGTTCAGATTCATTCAAAATGATTGAAATTTGATTTAAATTTAAATTAATAAAAATATTTATAATTTTAAAATATCAAAATAATAGTAATTAATTTAAAATTTGTTTGCACAAACTTTGGCATTTAACGCACAACTCCAACTATTAAACCTATTAGGGGTATAAAATCTCAATTACTATGAATACATGTAATAAATTCGTTTTGAGCTCTGATCAAAGATTGTTTGGACAATAAATGGATTAAATAATCTTGAATTCTTAACTCCAGTTGTACAATTTCGCTAAATCTCAATGAAATGTCTTTGATTAAATAAGCTAAAAGGGGTTAAATCAATAATTAATAAGCTAAAGAATTTAAACTTAATAGATAGTAAAGCTATTAAGTTAATAATAATGAACATGATAACTGAAGATTTAATTAGTTAGAATAATTGCAAGTTGACAACTAATATCTGATGATTATTATAAAATAAAGAAATCATTTTAAACTAAAAAATTAAAGATTGAATAACTATAGTAGCTAACAAACACTAAGAATTTTTTAAATTATGTGATAATTGACTAATAATTTGGGTATACCTTTGATCGATGTTGATTGGTGATCACTTCTTATGCTTGGTGATCAAATTTTTGTCCTTAGTAATTTCATGTGTTTTTTCTCGTGCTTAAATGTCAAACTTACCCTTCACTCTACTTTAATATTTATAATACTCTTATTCTTTCACAGCTCCATTTAACTTTATAGATCATGAGTTATAGATCTAGATCACATTTATTGAGTTTTAAAATTGGACCACATAATTTAAATAGGCTTGTATCAAAATAATTTTAGGTGTAAATAATTACCTCTCACTTATAGTTTCTTTTTATCATTTCGCAGCTCTATTTAACTCAAAGGGCCACGAGTTATGAATTTGGGTCATATTTAATTAGTTCTAGAATTGAGACCATATAGTTTAGATGGTCTTGGGCAAAATAATTTTGGATGTCAACAATTACCTCCCACATATAATTTAGTTAAAAGCTAAATTTATATGGATATAAATACCTAAAATACTATTCTAACCTTCATAAATTAAAGATGTGACTAAAATAAAATATTCAAATTTAGACAAGCAGTGGAGAAAAAGACAAAAAAAAAACTAATTCTTCCTGTGCACCATTTGGAATCTTAAACCCAATTAAAAATAGCTCCCACCAATAAATCTAAACCCAACCAAGAATTTTATTTTTAAAAAACTTTTATTCAAATTTCAACATTTTTTTAAAAATTTGAATTACTAAAGACCTAATTCATACACTTTTAAGAATTTTTATCCATGTAACGACCATTTTCATTTACAAAACTCATAGCATTCATGTCCAAAATACATATGCATAAAGGTTTTATTCATCATACATACACAATCCAATATGTATTCAATGTACATATATGTTAACTAATGTCAAGGCTATTGACTATAAACTAGTTCCTATCTAGATGTATATACATGACACAAGGAGAGAGAGAGAGTTGGAATTCAGCCGACGACTTGTGGTCCATGTGTCTCCATGCAAAACGCTAACCACCATAGTGTCCAATCCCTATTCTTCAGTATTTGAAAAATATAATTGCGATTTAGTGAGTCGCGACTCAATGAATAAAAACAATAATTAGATTTTTATGTCACAACCAACAATCAAATATCATCAAGATACATTAAAAGTATAACATTTGACTATGCAAGTGCAAGTGTAATAGATTAATTTTTGTCATGACCATGCAAGGCAAAGACTGCTTTCGAAAATTCATGTGATTCAAGTGACATTTGATTTTGCTGACCAGCATATAACAAGTGATTCATTTGATTAATAACATGTGCCAATGGGACTTGTTGGTCCATCTTCTACATGATTTGCAAGTGTTTGACAAGCCGGTCACAACACCCTTTTAGTTCCATATGCAAGTGTTCATAACAATGGTATACCAAGTAATCATTGAGAACATATAATTCTCACTTGACTTGTATTCATATGTAAAAGGTAACAATTCAATCACATATACATGTAATAGGACATAATCACATCATAAAATTATCACACATATACACATTAGAATCTAATTATTGTTTTTACTCACTTTTTGATGTAACAAACCTTTATGGTCTAGGGCTTTCTCAAAGTGTTGAGATCCTAATATATGATATATACATGGTTATAAGTATGTCAAAATGATTATGAATGCTTGGTATGCAAATATGACATGATCCATACAACAATAACTCTAGTTATACTTAAAAATTCACCACATTTTCAAACAAACTAGACATATAATGATACAGTATATTCAAATTTCAAGCCAATATTAGACACACAGAAAATGTGGTGAATTTTTAAATTTTGCCCTGTTGCAATGTCATCTCAGTCTGAGTAGGTCTTACATCCTTGGGTGTATCTCAAATTGTACAAATCTAATTGCAATAATAATCTACCATCAGTTACAAAACATATAAAGGAACATTTTTCATGTTTTACTCATTGTCTAATTCAGTATATAAAGTAACAAAAACAAAGGACCAATTTCAGGGTGAGTAGGTTTGTAACATGTTGACAAACAGTTATGATGAAGGGACAATATCTCAACAACCATGCTAGATTTGGCAAAAATATTTCACAAGTATGTATATCAGACATAAATATACAATTTTCATCATTAAATTCTGAATCTATGGCCATCAAACTCTTGGAAAATATAATTAAAAGAAAGGTGAGGTTTCATCCTGGTATAGGGTGAGTCTCAATCAATAAGTCATATCTCTTTCCATACAGTAAATCAATCAAAACTAATTTATGAGTATTTAGAAGGGATATAAAGCTACAAATTTTATGTTTTTCACTTTGTCAAAATTAGAACATAAGGCCATCAAAATATAAGAAAATAGAAGACTGAGGTCATTTTGGTTAGTTGTGAACCAGCCCTAATGAAGGAGCTATATCTCCTCACACACACAAAATCAAGCAAAACTATTTCATATGCATTTATATGAGACATAAAGCTACAACTTTTATATTCTACACTTTTCCTAATTCCTCTTCTAGGGTTATGAAATAGTGGGTACAAAATTCTGCTCTAATAGCAAAACCAACACAATCAACTCTTGTTCTCTTGGATTACAACTTCCATCCAAGAGTTCTACCTCAAATACTCCATAATTCTCATTAACCATGCGTGATTATCATGTCATGAGGGGTTAATTTCATTTGAGAAGAAGATAAATTAACTTATCTATTGTCCCAGAATTAGAAAACCTTAGGATTCTTTCCCAGGTAGCTCACACTTCTTCCTCTCTTTCTTCTTCTTCTTCCTTTCTTTCTTTCTTCCGTGGCTCTCTCTTTCTTCTGTTGTACCTCACATCTAACCCCTTAATTCTGATTCTAAAGGGTTAAAATTTCACTTGTAAGCCTATTGCAATAAGAGAAAATCATGGTTTTACATTCCTATTGGTTAGAAGTTCACTTTCCTCTTTTAGTCCCTCTATTTCACTCCTTTAACACCTCCATCCATCTCTTAATTCCTAAATGCTCCATATACTTTAAAATAAGATCTATAACACCATTATTTATGATGTTATAACATGCACACAACATAAGATAATTTTCCATGCAACTGTACAAACATTACATATATGTTCAAGTGTCCCAAATGCAATAGTGTAAGTGTCATCGTCATGCTTATCTAATTCACATGTCTAAATGACCATTTATCCAATGCCTATGTTCATATGTGGTTTCAAATCATTTATGCAATGAATATGTTTATGTGATAATGCCATTGAATGTGGATGGGGATGTTACAATCCACCTCCATTTTAAAATTCAAACTCCCACATTCTTTAAATATTTAATACAACAACTCCTCATAATACCCAAATAAAAAATTTTCAAATTTACAAAACTCATCATCAAACCATAAAAAATACCAATAAAACAGCTCCACCACCAGCCATAAAACACCGTCATCGGCCAATTGAATGGGCAACCCTTCATGCACAACATATGAGGTACGTGTGTATCTTCTTCATGTATAACCACCTTTAAGTCGAACTTGCATCACCAATTTTATAATATCCAATAATCCTTTATAGGTCTAAAATCTATAGTAATAATTGCTTGAAAAGGAGCAGCACCCCCAAATATTTCTCTTAAAGATTCTTAGAGAAAACTAAAAAATATGAGTAAGTTTCCAAATTTCACTCAAAATTTTGAATGATTTCTTGGTAGAATACATCTTCTAGGTTAATAATGAAATCATCTATGAAATTGATGATCAATTTAGTGAAATCTATGGAGAATTTGATTAAGTTTAATTATCTAAAAACTCAACACTTTAATTGATTTAACCTTAAATTAAAGAATTTTGAGCAAAATTAAATCATAAAAGACTTTTTGAATAATTCAGATAATGTTCAGGTAATTGGTGATTTATCTAATGATTTTGGTAACTTTAGTTATTCAAGTCAAACTCAACTTGCATTAAAAAATTCTAAAATTAAATAATTTAATTCAAAACAAAATTGGAAAATGACTTGAATAATTAAAATATGACATGAGTAACATGAATGTTGGTGATTCAATTGGTTTGATTGTGGTATTGAGGTGTTTAGAAATTAACTTAAACTTATCGCAACTGGTAATTAAGTTTTCAGCCTAAAATTAATTTCAACTAAAGAATTTAGCCATACAAATTTTGGTTAGTTTAAATTAATAGCATGAACTTCGATGAATTTGAATGCAAAACTGTATATGATGATTTTTAGTTTGAAACTGTACTGTATAATTTTGGCTATTGGATTAAATATTTTAAATGGATATAAATTTTTCCAATACAACTATAGAAAGAATTTCTTGATGAAAAAATCATTAAAAACTTTTTCTTTGGCTTTGGTGGTGTTTATGGATGTGGAGTGTGATATGAGCATGGATTTGGTAATAAAAATATTGGCTATGAATAATAGTAGGTTATTAGGCCTAGGAACCTTATAAAAAAAATATAAGAATGATTTTTTTTATGAGAAATTGTAAATTTGATAGAGAAATAATTAATTACATAATTTAGATAAACTTTGCCTGAAATCTTAACTAATTATATGATTTTACAATTTTTATATTTCAATGCCTGTAGAATAATTTTAGTAGTATGAATTACGGATGCACTTCTTGAATGCAATGTCAAAATTAAAAAATCACTCATAACATTATTTGCTCTTCCTTTATAGATATGGAGAATAATCATTCCATTATGATCTCCTTTATCACCGGGTTGATTGGTCTGCTAGTACTTCAATAGATGTTATAAATTCTAACTTCTTAAAAATCATTTTGAATTATATAAGAACTTATTTTAACTTTTTAACCTTGCGTTTCATGATTGTCCTAGTTGCAACCTATCAAGCACAATCACTATGAATAAGTCATCATGAATTTCTCAAGTGTTGAATCTAACTACTTCCTTTCAAAGACAATTCCTTTATCAATCATTAATTCAAGAATCTTAAATTTATAGATATCTAGCGACTTAACAATCAATATTGTCTTAATTCTCTAGCTCAAACACCTTCTGCCTCTAAGTAACTACCTTCTTAGTATACTTGAATTAAACTTAAATCTTCTTTAACCTTTATGCTTTCACTATTTAACATCCTTTCTTGACCTAATATTGATGGTAGTTTGATGTTTGTTTCCATTGGCACACTAACCTCATCTTCTTTCATCTTATCTTTTATTGAGGAACTCTAGATAGGCAAGGAACTTGAACCTTAGACATCAAGTTATCTGTATAAACCTTTGAGTTTACTACTAATGAAAATGAAAAGAAGAGAAAGGAAGGGGAGAAAAGGAGAAGAGAGGTAAGAAAGCCCAAGAATGGCCTGGGGGTCAACTTATTGCCTTTAGAGCTAACTTGAATGACGTATTATTCTCTAAAAAGCAAAAGATTTAATGTCAAAGAGGGGGATTAACTTAGTTCAACCTTGAGCTTAGGTACGACATTTAGGGGGTTTGAGCTTTTTGTGTATAAAGGTATTCTTTAGGGTTTTAGGTATTCATTTTAATAGCATTTTGTTAGGAAAAATTAGTCTTCACCACCACTCAAAAGGTGGAGCATTTGTAGAGAAAAAATAGGTTCCATCTATGTTATATAACATAAATTACACCTTATTTTTTTGCCTTACTCTCTGAAGTGATAAGATAAAAAATTCTAAAATATAGATTTTAAAGTTTTATATATATATATATATATATATATATATATAACCATATAGTTGTTTGTACAACTAACTACTTTGTTGTATAACTAAGGGGAAGATTAAGTCATTGTTCCACAAGCTTCATGTTGTTTGGTATTTTATGAGATTTTGTACAACCATGTAAGTTAGTTGTACAACCATGTACTTAGCTATACAAACATCTTATAAAACTTTAAGAATGGTGATTTTTGGTTTGGGTGTTTGTAGGGTAGGTTTGGTTTAAGATTAGTCTAAGCCTTATCCTATTTTTAGGTCTTATTTTCTTCACCCTTTTAAGAATAAACCTAATATGGTTTTCATCATCAGACTTGCATCCAACAATCCAAAAATCTAGTGCTCACAACTAGGTTCCTCGATTTTGAACCTTTTAAGTAGGTAGGGCTATATGATCAAGTCATAGAGTTATTTTCTAACATAAGGTGGAAGAGTTTGTCCAAATTAGAGAAAAAACTTATGAGAACCTCACTATGGACTTTCTCTCAACCTAAAAATAGAGAATGGGAAGCTTTCAACTAAATGCTAGAGTTTTAGTTTAGTGGCAAAAGAAGATCCATTGACCAAGAGCACTTAGTTGTTATGTTCTTGGTTAAGGAAAAAGATGTTAAGCAAAAGCCCTCCCCACCTCTAATGAGCAAGAATGCTAGGAGGAATTGATAAGGATGAGACCTAATTAAAAGAGCTAAATGAGCAAAGATAATTTCTTTTAGACCTTGCACTTAAAGTCTACCATAGGTTCATAACTTGGAACTTAACCGCAAGGCATGAATCCCTTAACAACATTTAAGCCTTAAAGCTTTACCTCCTCCATTACATAAAAAGAAAGATAGTAAAGACTCCTTGGTGGTTTTTAGTGAGATTTTATGAGAAAACCATAAGAAGTGGAATGATCACCAATGGATATCTCATTACAAAAATAGCTAGGTATTAAACATCATTGATCTACCACCTAGAGGCCCCTTTAGAGTCTCTAGTGTTATGAAAAATATTATAGATCAAAAGATGTACTAAAAAATTAGGATTATGAAGAACATTAGTAAGGTTCTTCACCTACTGGAAAGAGACAACATTATTTGTTCTCCTTTATAAATGGCTCAAGGAAATGAAGGTAGGAGTGTAGCTAAATATAAGGCCAAGGAAGAAGCAACTCAAGGAGAAAACCTCAAGGTATACCTCTTCACGTTCTTATCAGCCTACTAGCCCTTAAGCTTCTCTTCTACTTTTGTTAACAATAAGGCCATCTTGGCTCATTTGCTCCCCAGCTTAAAGTCTATGGTGGGAAATATGATGAAGGGCTTTGATGAGGTACACATTAAAGTCTCCCAACTTTAATGGAAGGCAAATTTTATGGATGGGAAGATGAGAGATCTAAAGAAAGGTATTAATACACTTAACAATCACTTTAAAACGAGCACTCCATTAGATGATGAGCCCTCATAAAAGGATCCTAAATAATATGAACTAAGACATAAGGGAAAAGGGTTAACTAAAGCACAATGGGAGATTATTCCAATAGAAAAAGAGGTAGAACTTAAAGCTGAATTAGTGGCTAAAAGAAACCAAGACCAAATGCCTCAAGAGAAGGAGAGTTTTAGGAATCTTATAGCCTCTAGCTCACTTGATATTGCCAGCCTACTTCTTAACCCTCAATGTTGTATTTTGGATAACATTGTTTCTTTGAATGAACTTTCTCCTTTGCTCATCTTTATTTTGAATGCAATGTTGCTTGAACATATATTGCTTTAATAATTCTTTGCTTACTCTTTGTCTATTATGATTTTATTGATGTCAAAGGGGGATTATAACATATATGATGAACCTAAACATATGATAACATGCCAAATGATAAAACAACCATTCATAAATTAAAAGGGGAGCAATTAACTTGTTTTATCTCTAAATGGTTCACTAACCTTGTTTGCCATTATCACAAAGGGGGATGTTGAATCTTAGGTTCTTGACTATTAGTTTTGATGATTACAAACATTAATTTAGTACTATTTTTGGTTACATGTATTTATGAATATTTTTAAGTTCTTCAAATTATAAAAATATCAAAGAAAAGTACAAAGACTAAAGCAATAAGCAAGGCTACAACATTGTTAAAGAACTACCTGTTATATGCCTCTTTTGTGATCTTAATCATTGACTTCTTCAATGATTGATGGAGTCATCAGCCTTTGATAAGGCATGATAATGATTGACTTAAGAATCTCTTGCAAGATTTCCTCAAGTAGTCTCTTTGTGATGTTGTTAATGATTTAGGATTATCAAACTTATTCTTTTCCATGAATTGTATAGGCCCTAAATTAACATCATAATATTATCCTTTACTGAGTTTGTGAATTTTTGGAATGGTTTTGCATATGTCCATACCACTTCAACCTTATCTCCCTTCCAAAATAGTAGGAACTGATGTCGTGAAATGGTAAGTAAAATATATCCAATCCCTTTCTAGCATAGCCTATTTATGAACTGTCAAATTGACAATAAATAAGGTTGCTACTAAATTTTTACTTATACAGTAGTTTTTACTAGCAAAACTATTATAACTTAGTAACTTTGTCCATAAATGTTCATATAAAAACATTTACATGAATCAAATCCTTAATTGACTTTTCCAAAGTATGTAGCATTCTCAATGACATAACATTAATTATTGAGCCAATGTCCATAAGGATTCTCAAAGCAAGTCTACCATTAAAGTGAGCCTTAATATATAATGACCTAATATGTCTTATCATTTTTCAAATGGCTTACAAAAACCACCCTTTTTAGTCCATCCAACTCAAGACATTGGATAGTCACTCTATAGAAACCTTTAAGCTCTTTGTCCTCTATATGAGTTGCCTCTCGAGTCTATTCATCTACATCTTAAACTTCCTAGACATCACACTTTTGGAAAGTCAACAATAATGCAATAGTAGCCATCACATACCTAAAAGGAATGGGCATTTTAATAACCATGAGTTCCATTAGTATTACTAATGAATTCAATATCATCCTAATAGATTAATTCAATGGACTCTAAAGATATGTATGTATTAGGCAATTTAGAATAGAAAACCTTGTGGTCAAACTTATGAGATGGTTGGCCAAGTAACTATTTTATGGCTTTCCTTTTAAACTTGCTCTTACTCATTTCACTTTGTTTCTTGGTATCAACATTCCTATTTACCATTGCCTCTATCTTTGTAGCCTTTACTTTTATGTTCTTATAAGAGGTTTTTGCTTGGTGCATAAGTTCATATATGTATCATAGTTAATTCCCTTTAAATCTTATTATTCTTAAGTTGATTTTACATATGAAAAGAACTTATGAAGTATATTTATGTTTTATAAGTTAAAAGAAAAAAATAAATGTTTGTGCAAAACTTTGCATGGGCATGCATAACTTGAACTAGACTTGTGGGAACTGAATATATGCCTTGCATGCCTATGCCAAGGCTTGCACATTTATGAAACCATTTATATGGGTATATGCCTGCCTTTGATAGAGTCTACAATATGAATCACTACTTTGCATGCCTATGCAAAATTTTGCATGGGTGTGCCAAAAGACAACTTTTAAGTAGCTTTGACAATAAAACCCTCTTCATCTTTTACCATTTTAGAACTTTCCAAATCAATATATGCTATCTTTTATTAAGAATCTTCATATACATATTATTATTCTTTTTTTTTTATCAAAGCTCAAACATCTCTCCTTTTTTATGGGTGGCATATTATCATGCGGCTTTCCTTTTAGTTTACCTTTCTCGATGAGCTCTGTTTTATTTATTCTCTTTATCCTTATCCTATGCCACTTTTGAACCGATAGCCCCGCCACTTCTTGATGTAACTGTTTTCACTTGCTTCATTGGATTGGGCTTGAAGGTGTTAGGTAGGATATCAAAAGATCCAAAGTTGAAGGCATCAGCTATTTGTCCTACTTGGATCTCAAAGTTATAGATAAAGGAGCAATGGTCTCAAGCAAATAAATTAATCTTTACATCTAATTTCCTTGTCATCTAATCTTGTTGATCTAACTTAGCATCAGTTTTGATGATGAATTCTATTAATATTGTTTCTAAGTTAGACTTTTCCTCTAGGGGTTGGAAGGTTGGTGGCTAATGAAAAACATAAAGAGCCTAAAGATTGTGATTTAAATAAATAATTGTTATCAAACTAAGAAAAGTTAGGGTGGTTTTGCCAACCGAAATTGTAGGTATTATAATATGGATTGTTGGGGTGGCTATTGAAATTCCCCATGAAACTTACTTATTTTTGTGCAAAAAGATTCCCCATTTGGCAAGTTATGCTTATATGGCCAAGCTCCCCACACAATTCACACACCCTTTGTGTGAAAAAAGAAGAAACTGTATTATAAGTCATGAAATGTTTTTGCTTGGTAAGGATAAATACCTAAGCTTGTAGTGCCTTAAACACATCTATGAAGTTTTAATTATGTACAACAAATCCAAATTATACAAAAACAAAAAGAAAATTCTAATGTAATATAGAAACAATTGCTTAGTATTAATGTCGTCAATCCCTGATAACAATGTCAAAAACTTGGAGTGATAAGTATGTGTGAAGTGTAAATTAACCCTTAAACTGCAAGCACACATGTCAATAAATAACAAAGTGTACAAGAGTATAAATATCATTTCCACAAAGGATCATATAATAAGTGCTAAGCTTTATGTTTCTTATATTATCTAGAAATCCTAAGTGAAATAATGTCTAAACTAAGAATTATAACTAAGTAAACTATAAACAAAGTAATTGTAAAGAAAATAATCAACAAAAGAAGCTAGCTAGGGGTTCAACTTCACTTGTTAACTACTTATGGCTTATAATCTTTTCATTCAATTAATTCATTTATCTAGTGTTACTATCAAATAATTTAATTGAATAATTAATCTCTCTCGAGTATCAATTAACATATAAGAACTTGAATAATTTAAGTGATTAATTAATCTCTCTAAAGTATCAATTAACATATAAGAACATGTTAAACTAAAAGTCTCTCGACATAATAGTTAAACATCATGTTATTGTCAAATAATGCAAAATCCTAATGGTAGTAGTAAACTATTAAGGTTTATCAACACATAATAGATTAATGGAATCATTAAAGGTCCATTTCATGAAAAGCATCTATCGATAGTTAGTTCACACAACTTAATATGATTAAGGGTTGAATAAGCATTCATTTTCAATTATTGTTAATATAATGATGAATAAAACCACAAGAACTATAAAAGTTAAACAAGATCCATTTACATCCCTAGCTTAAAGAAAATTAATTTATAATGGAAGAAACATATAAAGAAATCATCAAACTAATGATATTGAAAGCCAATGGACTTCATCTTTAAGGTCTTGTTTAAATGCCCTTTCAATCTCCTCTTATGCTTTTTAGTCATTGTTTGAAGCTTTGCCTCTTCTTTTAATTGATGTCTTGGCTTATTAGATTGTTTTCATGCCCAAATTCATATGGTTTTTCCTCCTTTTATAATGCTTTTAAAGTGTTTACTAAGTATGAACTTTAAAGAATTGGAAAAGGAATATATTGGAGAAGATTTGGAAATTGAATTTTTGCCTATCTTGGGTGCACGACCAACAACATAGTCTTGCCTTTTTATGCTTCCATCTTAGATTTCCTCAAGCATGGTTATATCTAGAAAGAGCATGGTCAAGATCTTGGTCATATCTTTTTAGTGTGCTTCTTTCTTTAGCTTATGCCTTATAGGAGCATGGTCATGTTTAGAAACAGCATGACCAAGAGCATGGTCATGTCTAGAAGAATCATGGCCTTCCTTATTTACAATCCACTTTTTACCATGAAGATGACCGAATTAGCTTAAGCAAAAAATAAAAAAGTAGTAACCCTATTACTTAGCTTTTTAATGTCTTTTGAATCACCTCATTTGAAGTTATGTAGAGAGAGTTATGGCAAAAAAAAAAAAGTAGTGCTCAAAACTGGAAATTAGGTTGCCTTTTCATGCCTTTTTGCCACTTTTCACCTTTCTAACCCAATAAAACACAAATATATTGCATGAAGTCCTTTTATAGGTTAAATTCAATCAAGAACTCTAACTTTTTAAAATAATTAAACTATAAAACATATGAATTTACTCACCAAACACACGACTAGGGTTGTAAATGAATCTTGTTTAACTCTTTTAGTTATCTAATCTAAGATTCTTTTGGTTCTATTCATCATGTATTAGCAATCATTATGAACTTCATGTTTCTTTATTAAATGGCCATTAATCATACTTGATTTTATGAATTGACTATTGAGAGATGTTTTTCATGTAATGAATCTTCAATGATTCCCTTATTATATTATGTGTTGAGAACCTTTATTAGGTTATTGCTATCATTAAGATCTTGCATTATTCAACAATAACATCATGTTTAATTATTATGTCAAGAGACTTTTAGTTTAAGATACTTTTATATGTTAATTGATATTTGAGAGAGAGATTAATTAATCACTTAAGTGATCTAATAGTAACACTAGATAAATAAACCAATTGAATGAAGGATTAGAGACCATTAAGTAGTTAAAAAGTGAAGTTGAATCCCTAGATAACTTCTTATATTGATTATTTTCTTTGCAAATACTTTATTTTTTATTCAAGAAGTTCTAATTCCTAGTTTAAACCTTCTTTCACTTAGGATTTCTAGATAATACTAGGAATAAAATGATTAGTACTTAATCTTGATCCTAATAGGAATGATATCCGTACCTAAGCACACTATATTGCTTGTGAGTTATGCACTTATAGTTTAAGTTGCACTTAACACACATCTGTCATTAGTTATGCAAAATTTTTTATGGAAAAAAAATTATTTATGGCTCACCATAAGAGGTGCAACAAATTGAGGTTGCTTCCTTTCAGAAATAATTGCCTCCTTACAATTCTTGGTTAGATTAGCATGAATAAGATTATGTTGAGTTGAATAACCCTTCTTATACTCTCATTCAACTCAAATAAAAACTTCTTAAGCAATCAATCCTTACGATATACCCTCTTAGACTACTCTCATTGGCTTTCCCTAACACTTCCCTTTTCTCTTTTATCATTAAAGTTTGTCCTTAAATCAAAATCAATAGTGCTAATGGATGCCAAAGGTGGGAATAAATCCTCATCTATCAACATTGTCTTCTTCATCTCAAGAAATTTGAGGATCCTTTTATTAATCATGTCTTGCACTGCATTCTTGAAACTCTAATAAGCATTAGTTGAAAGGTACCGTAATTTTGTTACTTATAATACTAATTACCATTGATTTCATCTTTGATAGGGAATATATGATTTATAAGAATAGTGATAAACTTCTCATTAATGAGGAAATAAAAATTATCCTTTGTCTTCCCAACACCAATAATGTATTATGATTGACCTTATTAGTTTGAGATTTTTTCCACAAGCCTAGAGACTTCTTAACCAATCATGGGAAAACATATAATCTAAAGGAATTGATATTAGCTACTACTATGTTTGACTATTCACCTCCTAGAAATAGATTCCTATTATTGCCTTCCTCTTTTACTTTTCCTCCCTTGATAAATCTTCATATTCAAAACTTTAATACCTAGCTCATAAATATCTCTAAATTTTATGCCTTAAAATTTCTTTCATAACTCAATATCCAACTTCTCTATGCCATCATGACATATTCTTATTCAAACAATAATCTTTTGCTCTAATTCCCCTTTTTTCGAATTGTGTGATAAAAAAAGTCACGATATCTCTAGGCTATTGAGTCACTACTGACAACTCCATAATACAAATTTTTAGCTAATTTTTAAAGAACTGAGTATGAAACTACATTTTCAACTTTTCTAGGTGTCGATGGAATTCCTCGAGAGTTTGGAATACCAAGTAAAGGTTGTTCTAGTAAGTCAATTGGCAAAAGCCTCAATCTATTTCCTAAAGTTATCAAAGTTCGTTAATTCACCATACTAAATTATGAATCTAGTAATGCATTTAATAGTTGATTATCCTCCTTCGCTTGAAAATAATACAAATTTAGGAATATGGTAACCCTTTAGGTATGGGTTATCTTAGTCCATATGATTAGAATAAGGTTTATGAAATTTAGGATGACTAATCTAACAAAAGCCTGATCCATATAACTCTTACACCACCTCCCTTATAATGTCTCTATCAATATTAACATAAGGATTGTGCATGTGAAGAATGCTACCTCTAGAGAATCCATTTTTAAGAACTACTCATTGAGAATTCCTTAAGGGATTTGCGTTACTTTATACAGACAAGGCTAAAAAGATTGATTGGTAGCACCATATAATCATTGAGGAACCATAGGCCTTCTATTTTGGTAACTACTAGGTTATCGAGCTCTAGCAAGTCTATGATTTTCTTCCTTACGATGATGAGTTAATACTTTTCCTCACTCTATTGACATGATGGAGTGTTTATTTCATGAAAATTCCTTAAGGATACCCCTAACGCTCTTCCACCATGTTTAGCAGGCTTATGTACAACATGTACTTCAATTCTTAACCCAAGTGCTTCTAGAAATCATTTCTTCAATCTTTCAATCAAGATAACTACAATCTCATTGATAGCTTTAAGTTCTCTAACATGTTATGTTTCTCTTTAAAGACGTTCTCTTTCACTCTCCTTTAAATTCCTTAGTATCTCTTGCCTACTAGCCTTTATTGCTTCTTCTTACAATAGTAGAGCCGATGTGAGATAATCTACGTTAGTTGAATCAAAATTGAAAGATAAATGATTTCCACTTAAGCTTTCAACGATAGGTTCTATTGGGAGCTATTGGACATCCTCGTCTTAAATATGAACTTCATGAGGAGTTGGATCCCTATCAATGTGATGTTTAATCAATTCTACCATTTGAGGAATATTAAACTTTATGCCCTACTATCATAGTGATATCTTCTATGTCTTAGAATACAATTTTTTCACCCAACAAACTATGAGTTCATGGCATTATTTTAATGTGATGTGTCTTATTGAGCATGCCAAAATAGACTGTTTGCATAAATTTTGGCCATTTGTTATGCGTCCACGTTCATCAAAATGTGTCAAAGCCAAAACATTAATTAATATAATTTAATGCACAAATTGTGCTTTTACTTCTAATTAAGAGATAATATGGACAATAAAGGAACTTAGATTCTCATGATTTTTAGATAACTTGATATAATTTTGCTAAATCCCAATGAAATAATATCAATTAAATGAATAAAGGCATTTGATTGACCTACGTGTTAAAAAACTAAGGATGACATTATTTGGTGGAAATTTGAAAAAACAATCAAACTAAACTAATTCGGTTTGTTCTGTTCAGTTTAAATATACTTTAAGTTCGATCAGACAAAAAAATTTCAATTAAATTGAACTGGCTAAAATTATTTCAAATTAAGTTAAATTAGAATGGACCTATATTAAATCAAACCAAAATAATTAAGCCCTATTTAAAATTTATTATTTATATTAAAATTTTATAAAAATCTACCAAAAATATATTATTAATATTAAAAGTATTGTAAATATATTATAAACTTATTATATATATATATATATATATATATATATATATAAATATATATATATAAACAATATTTTAAAAAAATTTGATTTAAATCAAACTAAACAATAATTAAATTGAACTAAATTGGTTTGATTCAATTTATAAATTTATTCAGTTTAATTTGATTTACATTTTATAAAATTTAGTTTTTGATTTTTGTAATTCAATTCAACTTGCATCAAATGCTCAATCCCACTAAAAACTGGTTAAAAATAATAGTAAATGAGTTGTTGATATGAAATAAGCAAATAACAAAATTGAGAAGTTAAGAAAATGTAATCAATAATATTGTCAATGAAGAGCATGAAAACAAAAATCTGATTAGCTAAATGAAAAAATTATAAATTGAAAATTAGTGTTTAATAATTATTACGAGCTAATGAAATAATGTAAGTTGAAAATCTAAAAATAGAATAACTACTATAATTAAGACAAATCAAAGATTTAAAAGCTCTTTGATTTGGTAATTGACTAACTATATATTTATCTGTTAATTGATATATGTTATTGATGGGTCATACTATGATCAAAAGGAGATTTCTTCTATTTTCCTACCTCCATAGTGACTTGGTGGACCTCCAAGAGAAGGTGGGTGCTACATCTTGCCACCTCCCTGATTTTGAAGATTGGGAGGACACTTCAGAACAAGAAAAAGATCATGAGGTAGAAGAAGGGGATGAAGCGCAAGGAGGGGATGCAAATAAAGACATTGCAGATTCTGGAGATGATGATAGCTCTCCAATCTTTTAGTGTTCTTTCTTGTGCTTGCAGTTTTCTTTTTATGTTTTCTTTCATTCACTTTGTTTGTTTTGTGGCCTAAGTTTGTGATCCCACATCTTTCTATTTCTATTTATCTATATAAATAAAAATATTTGCAATTTATGTTTCATGTGTTTGTTTATGATATGTGACTGCTCTTCTATTTAATATACAAATACCTCTTCGAATCATGTTGCCTATGCACTTTTAACCACTTTTAACTTCCTATCTATTCTCTTTTTAATCTTGACAAAAAGGGAGAGAAATAGTGAAAGAAATTGTTTGACATATAATCAAAGGGAAGTATAAGTTGAGGGGGAGCAATCTTATATAAAATCTAAATCCTTGTTAAACTTAGTCATTTCATCTAGGTTTTATTAGTCTTTCAACAAGTATTTTGTTCGAAAAATGTTAACCATCTCAACTTCATGCTTATGCAATTCATTACCTTGTCTAAAATCAATCTAAGTTATCAAAATCAACAAGGGGAAAATTGTTACTGGGTTAGTCAAACCTAAGTCAAAGTTCTCTTTTGATCTTGATAATAAAGATTGATAAGTTCTAAAATCTTGTTTAAGTGTTGTTTTTGTAGTTTTTAAGATAGGTTTGCATTAGAAGTTGGATGGAAGTCTAAATCTCAAATATTGAGTAAGACATACCTATTGACAGTCAAGAACCTGAAAATGGCGACCGCGATCTTGTAATAAAAATGAATGAGCAAATGGAAGTTACAACCTTGCCAAGAAAGGCATCTGTCATACAATCTGATTTGTGGCGACTTTCGCATTTCCAGTTGCGACTGCAACTTTTATAGCTACATGGACAAAACCAAGTCTACAATTAAAACTTATCAAGTGTCTAAGATAATGATTGATATATCAAAATTTGTGAGGGTAAAAAAGCTTTCGAGATTGTGACCTATTGAAGCATCTTCTCCTTACCAAACAGAATGATTCAACATCACTGTTGCATCCAAGAAGAGTTTTGATCACGACCGCGACTTTTGGATTCATTAAATGAACACAATGGTTATTTTTCTTGGAAGACCAATAATAGTATACCATGTGACTAGACGTTAGATACAAACAGGGTTCTCCACTGCAATATTAGTCTTTCTAATGTAAAGTGGAAATTTGTGACTATGAAAGACCAGTCACTACCATGAAACTAGTTTGACAGTTATTTAATACAAAATCTATCTAGCTTACCTTAAAGATTTAGACACAGTTTCTTTGTAATGTCTTTTTGGTCGTTATTACCTATAAATAATCCGTCAAACAAATATAAATGCAAGAGAATATCATTGACTATAGCTAAAGTCTAGTAATTTTGTTTCTCAACCTTTTATTCTTTGTATATGAGTTACTATTGGTGGGTGTAAGCATTAAACACCTTTGTAATTTGATTTGAGAATTAGCCTAATTGTCCAAACTCTTGTATTAGGTTAATTGTGAGCCTTTAAAAAAATACTTGAGTGAGGTTTTTGTGTAATCCTTAAAACACAAGTTGTAAGGTCGTATGTGAGACATTAAAACTCAAAGTGTACAATTTTGGTATGAGCTTGAATGCCATTAAAACTCAAAGTGTACAAGTTTGGTATGAGCTTGAATGCCATTAAAACTCAAAGTGTACAAGTTTGGTATAAGTATGAAAACACCATTTAAAATTAGTAGAACACTCAATTGTGAAGAATTGAGGAGTGGATTTAGGGTTCATTAACACTCAAACCACTATAAAAACATTATGTGTTCATTCCTTCTCCTTCTCCTTCAATCTCCCAAATTTATTATCTTCCTTCTAAATTTTTAATTCCCACTAATTAAACCCCCCATCTTAGTGCTCAAGGGCCAACAACTAAAAATAATAGTCTTAAAGAGAATATTTCAAAATTCTCTAAAGGAAAAGAGACATTAGACTCCATTCTTAAAGTACAAAGGAGTCCATGCATCAAATTTGGCTTAGATTATCATGTATCACAAATTAATTTTGTGAGAGCTAAAGGCACTAGGACACCTAATCTTACTAGATGGCAGATAGCTAAAGAAATTGGCATAAAACCAAACATCTCTTCAAACTCCATACAACCATATGAGACCTACTCAATAAAAGGAAAACTATGCCCACATGTACTAATCTTACAAACCTAAAAGGTAGAATGTGAAAAGGCATAATTCATGGCTTACACTAAGGCAATATAACAACATGCTTTAACATAAGCATAGTAATATGTACTTGCCTCAATGAAAAGTCCCAATAAAGGGACATATCCAACACTTTTAGATGCCAATCTCATGGCTACATTCAAATAAAATATGCAACCAAATATAATGCACAAAGAAGGCATACCTCTAGACATAGCTTTTAGAGAAAACAAATTCATGCATACTAATTAAAATGTTCTTATTGTGGCATGTATGGTCATATTACCTATCATTGCCATTCACGAAGGCATCATAAACATGTTGCTAAAACTAAGCCATAAAGATCTAAAAGGATTTGGGTACCTTAAAATAAATGAATCTTTATCTTATAGGTTTACTTGTAATCTAAAATAGAAAAAAAAAAGTGTGGTATCTTGATAGTGAATACTCTAAGCACATGATAGGTGATATAAAGTTCTTTTTTAAACTTGAAAAGATTAAAGGACTTGGTAATTTTCTTTGGTGATAATGAAAAAGGGAAAACTATGGGTATCTGAGCACCTCAATTTTCACCATTGTGTTCGAATGAGTAGAATCTTGCTTACGACTCATAACCTTTTATCGACCATCAAGGGTTCAAAAGGATAAACAATTATACATTAGTACAATCCTAATTAATGGCACACAATTGAATAATTAAAGGATTCAAATGAGGGCATTTTGATAAGTAGAAGCCCTTTACTTGAAATCAAGTGGCGAATAAAGGGCCTAAGAGGGGTGATACTTTGGTGCTACCTTGAATACTTGATTATAGTCACTACTTGACTTTGGTTGGGACAAAAGAGTCACTACTTAACTTTGGTTGGGATAAAATTCCAAGAAAAAAAAGGTTTTAATTCTAATAAGTTAACTAAAAGGCCTAACTCATCTTCACCTCATCAGAGATTAGGTTCAATAACTGGGTACAATGTGAAGGAAAAGGTTAGGCATCCCTAAATCATCCAAGCTTTGGGATTTGGCCTTTAAGAATCTTTAATTCACATTATAAGTTTTGTTTTCATCATTTAGTTCTTTTTAGAGTGTTCCTAATCATACATCTAGCTTGTGTTCATCCCTTCACATTAAATAAACAATACAAACATTCACTACGAGGATGGGGAAAGGGAGTTCATGCAATATGAATGAACATAAAATACATAATAATTTGACTTTTATCCTACAAAACTAAGCACAAATTAGTCCCTAGACATAAGACTAATTGTAAAGAAAGACAACCTTTAAACTTAATCAAATGAGGGGGCCTCATGCAAGCTTTAGAGTCTAATAATTTGGTAGATTTTGGGTTTACAAGATCCCTTTATAAGGGATAATGGGAGAGCGGTACTTGATAATGTGAGGCAAATTAGATCGATTCCTTGAGATTATGGACTACTATCATATTTGGTCTTATATCACAGTAAGGCATTTACGTAAGGATCATTTGGATCACAATCGTATTCTTTGTCATTTTAATGTTGGATCAAGTTATGTTATAAAAAGATCAAGGCTTTTTTGTTTTAAACCTATATGAGTTAAAGATGCATAGTGTAAAGAGATAATTAGGAATTCTTAGGATGTTTTATGTTATGGTAGTTCTACTATCTCAATTTAATGAAAAATCAAGAATTATGGTGATTCTCTTGGATTTTGGCATAATAATAAATTTGGTAACAAGCATTTAGAAATATAAATTTTGTAAGATGAGCTGATAACTATTCAATTGGTTATTCCTTTGCCTCATATTACTAATCGAAGAATTGAGTTGTAATAAAAATGTTGGACTAGGTTGGTCAAACCTAAGTCATAAGCCTTTTTTGATCTTGAGAATGAAGATTGATTAGTTCTAATGCTCTCTTTAACTATTGTTTTGCAATATATAAGTTAGTTTCTCATTGGAGGTTGGATGGAAGGCTAAATCTCTAACTTTGAGGAAGACATCCAAATTCACGGTAAAAAACCTGTAATTCGCTGTTGCAACCTTACAACAAGGTTAGATGGAGCTTGTTAGAATAATTTGTAGACGAATTCGCAGCTATGATTTAAGTGAGGAAAGCTCGATTGACTTATAGAGAGATTCACCGTGGTGTTTGCATCTAAAGTCGTGATCGTGAATTTCATAGCTAATTGGAGGGAACTAGGTCTACAATCAAATCATGCCAATTGTCCAAGGCAACAATTGAATATCAAAAATCGTGAGGGTGAAGCATTTGTCATGATCGCGACTTAAAAAAGTGTTGTCTCCTCATCAAATAGAAGAATTTGCGATCTCTGTTGCACCTAAGAAGGAATTAAATCGTAACCATGACTTTTGATTGGTTGGTCAAATACAATGACTATATTTCTTGATTGACCAATAGGTGAAGGACATGTGGACTAGCCGTTAGACATGACACGAGGTTCTTTGTAGCGATTTTGGGCTTCCCAACATAAATTAGAAAATCGCAACCACGGAATGCCAATCATAACCGTGACTTTTATTTGACAGTCACTTAATGCAAAATCTTTCTAGTTTACTTTAGAGATTTAGGGATAGTTTGTAAGTAATGTCTCTTTAGTGGATGTTGGCTATAAATACTTCACCAAACATATGTAAATGTCAGAGAATTTCATTTATTATAATCAAAATCTTGCAAATTCGTTACTCATTCTTATCATTCTTATTGATTGTTTGGTGTTAGCATTAAAAACCTTTGTAATTGGATTGAGAGTTAGCTTAGCTTCTAAAACTTTATATTAGGTTGAAGTGTGAGCCTATCCAAAACACTTGAGTGAGGTTTTTTTGTGAGCCTAAAAGCACAAAATTGTAAGGTTTTTGTGTGAGACATAAAATACAAATTGTATAATTTAGATGAGAGCTTAGAAACACTATTTTAGTTAAGTGATACCCAATTGTGAAGAATTGAGGAGTGGACGTAGGGTTTGTTAACACTCGAACCACTATAAACATCTTGTATACTATTTCTCTACTCCTTCTTATTCATCTAATCTCCTTACTCTTCCTTTAAAATTTTTAGTCTTCTACCAATTCAACCCTCATTTGTGGTGCACTAAGGCCAACAAGTGGTATCAGAGCCTCATCTCACTTTAAAGCTTAATTGTGTAAGAAAAGATCATGGCACAAGAAGGAATCTGCACCCATCTTAAACCATATTTTGATGGAGCAGATTATACTCATTGGAAGTATATGATAAAAATCTGCTTGGATAGCGATGTGGTAGACCTCTGGCACATTATAACTAAAGAGTGGAAGCCACCTACTAAGGTGGTGGATGGAAGTAAAGAATTGAACCCTAGAGAAGAGTGGGTTGAAGCTCATAGGAGATCTAATGGAAAAAATAAGAGAGCTATGACAATACTTCTAAGTTCTCTCTCAAGAGAAGAAATTGAAAGAGTCCAATATTGTCTCACAGCTCATGGGATTTGGAAGGCCTTGGAGAACAATCATGAAGGCACTACTTTGGTGAAATCCAGTTGACTTAAAATGTATGTGATGGAATGAGAGCTACTTATTATGAAAGAGAATGAAAGCATCACAAACAAGATGAATAGCCTCCTTGCTATTGTCACAAACATGAGAAAGTTTGATAGAATTCTCACCTATCATGAGATAAATTAAAAAAATTCTTAAGTCTTTATCTCTTGAAAAGCTTGGTGCTAGAGTTTGTAGCATCCAAGAGTCAAATCTGGAGTTAACGAAGGTGCCAACCGATGTTCTAATAGGCAAGCTTCTAACTCATGAGCTAGCCTTAAAAAAGGATGAAGAAATGAAGAAGATGAGAGGACCAGGAGACAAAATAAAAAAGTAAGAAAAAAGAACCTTGGCTCTCAAATCTTCATCCAAGGAAGAGGAAGCTAAAGTGGCCTCAAGTAAAAATGAAAGTGACAAAAAAGATGAGGAGTTGGTCATGCTCTCAAGAAGAACAAATGAGCTGATTAGGAGAAGAAAATAAAGAAGAAGTTTCAAAAAAGCAACTCCAAACTCCAAGGAACGATTGGGTGATGTTATAAATATGGCAAACAAGACCACATCAAGTATGACTGCCTTAAATTGAAGAAGAAGAAGAAGAATAAAGGGGAGAAGGAGAAGGGGAAAAGCTTCAAAGCCACTTAGGATGATAGCTCAAGTGAAAAAGATGAAGAGGAGGGAGTTACTAACTTGTGCTTCATGGCGCAAGATGACTCATCAAATGAGGTAAGTCATTCTCCCTATTCTTATGATGAATATGATGAGTTAGATAATGTAGATGATGAGTTTTTAGAAGCTCTCACTTTGAAATGTGACAAATATAAGTCACAAATGAAATCTTATAAGAAGAAATGCTCCAAATTAGAGGATGAGTTCAAATCCTTAAATAGTCTTGTTAGTGAATTAAAGACTTCAAATGAAGAACTCAAAAAATCTATTGAGAGTCTTTCAAAATCTTCTTCATCCTTAACCTCCTTGAGAAAGAAAAATGACTCCCTAAAGGGTGAAGTCATTGAGCTTAGAAACTCTTTATCTAAGTTCCACAAGTGAAAGGAAACTTTAGATACGCTCATTGTATCACAAAGACCTCCTTTAATTAAGCATGGTTTAGGCTTCAATGGAGCCTCCTCATCCATACCATCATCTACAACCTTCATTAGAGCCTCAACACCTCATACATCTAGCATTAAGGTAATTGGAAGGAAAAGTGCGCAAAGCACTAAACTACCATTGCCCAAGGGCAAAGGAAAGGTACAACTGAGCTCAAAGCCTGTTTATGAGAAGGCTAATCATGCTTACATTTATAATAAATGCATGTTCACCTAAACACATGCAGAAAATTTACTGTTGTACATATTCATCCATGCTTATGCTCACATTCACATCATCATGGTAAGAGAAAATCCCCCACTCATACCAAGGCCATGTATGGGAGGAAGACTTATAAGTCTAAACTCCAATGCCATTATTGCATGAAGTTTGGTCACATCAACATTCATTATTTCATTAGGAAAGCTCATCTCAAGTTAGAGGATCATTCTAAGCCTAACCCCTAGGACCTAAGCATACTTGGGTGCAAAAACAAAAATGATTTACTTGTGTTATGTAGGATTGCTTAGTGGCCACTGATGAAGCAAATGATTGGCATGTGGATAACAGATGCTTAAAGCACATGATAGGTAACAAGAAGTTATTCATACCCTAAAAGAAAAGGATGGTGGCAATGTCACATTTGGAAACAATGCCAAGGGAAGGTAATTGGCATTTCCATCATCAGTAAGAATGGTTGTTCTCTTATTAATGATGTTTACTTGTGGTCAATTATGTGATAAGGGTAATAAAGTCACCTTTGACCTTAGAGAATGTCGAGTTACCATTTTGGTGGATAAAATGGTATTTGTCAAGGGTGAAAGGAAGGGCAATACCTACCTAATTGACTTAGACAATTTGGATAATTAATCCTTTAAGTGTCTTATGTCTCTTAGCAATGAAGCTTGACTTTGGCATAGAAGACTTGGACATGCTAGTATGGAGCTATTACAAGACTTATCTAAAGGGAAACTAGTGGAAGGTCTTCCTAAGTTAAAGTTCTCTAGAGACAAGACATGTGGTCCATGCCAATTAGGAAAGCAACATCAATCTTCTTTCAAAGCAAAGAATATTGTAAGTACATCTAGACCTCTTCAACTTATTCATATGGACTTGATAGGACCTATTAGGAGTGCTAGTTTAGGTGGAAAATATTATGCACTTGCCCTAGTTGATGACTACTCTAGGTTTACGCAGGTATCCTTTCTAGCTCATAAGTATGATACTTTTGATGCTTTTAAAAGTTTTGCAAAAAGAGTTCAAAATGAAAAGGGTCGTTTCATTTCTTCCATAAGAAGTGACCATAGAAAAGAATTTCAAAATTAATCTTTTGAATCTTATTGCATAAAGAATGAGATTTTCCATAATTTTTTAACTCCTAGAACACCACAACAAAATGGTGTTGTATAAAGAAAAAATAGGACACTAGTGGAGATGGCTAGAACTATGCTTAATGAGTATTCATTGCCTAATTACTTTTGGGCCGAAGCTATTAATACTTCGTGTTACATTGGAAATCGTGTTTTCAAAAGACTCATTCTTAATAAAACTTTTTATGAGCTTTAGAATGGTAGAAAGCCTAAGTTATCATACCTAAGAGTATTTGGATGTAAGTGTTATATCTTAAATACTAATGATAATCTTGGAAATTTTGATTCAAAAATAAATGAAGGTATTTTGCTAGGTTACTCCACCATTAGCAAAGCCTATAGGATTTTTAATAAGAGTTTAATAGTTGTTGAAGAGTCCATGAATATTGTGTTTGATGAATCTAGTAAGCTTGATCTTGGGAAAAGTTATTTTATTGATGATATTATAGGTGATTTTAAGAAATTAGAATTAGAGCCTATTATAAGAGGGTTGGATAATGATCACGATGAAAGCAAAACATCAAGAAAAGATAAGGAACCTTAACATCAATAAATGGAAACACCAAACCAAGATCTTCCTAAGGATTGGAGATTCTCCAAGCATCATCCTAAGGACCTAATCATTGGTGATACATCCAAGGGTATAAGTACTAGATCTCAACTCAATACTTTAGATATAATCTTGCTTTTGTTTTTCAATTTGAGCCAAAATCTATTGATGAGATTCTTGATAATGAGAGCTGGTTGATTGTTATGTAAGAGAAACTCAACCAATTTGAGAGAAACAATGTGTGGGAACTTATTCCTAGGCCTAAGGAACATCCTATTATAGGTTGCAAATGGTGTTTAGGAATACGTTAGATGAGTAAGGATTCATTATTAGAAACAAAGCTAGATTGGTTGCTAAAGGATAAGAGGAAGGCATTGACTATGATGAAACTTATACCCCCGTAGGAAGATTAGAGGCCATTAGGATTCTTTTAGTATATGGATATCATATGAATTTCAAACTTTCTCAAATGGATGTTAAGAGTGCTCTTTTAAATGGTGTCATTAAGAATGAAGTTTATGTTAGACAACTTTCTAGTTTTGAATATCATATCTTTCCAAATTATGTTTTTAAATTGAATAGAGTCTTATATGGTTTGAAATAAGCTCCAAGAGCTTGGTATGAAAGGCTTATGTTGTCCCTAGGCACCAAGAAGGGGGGTTGAATTGGTGTATAAAAATTTAAAATAAAGATGAAGAGAAGAAGAAAGAATAGTAAGGACTCAAAGATTTTATAGTGGTTCGGGCAAAACAATCCCTACGTCCACTCCC
>CATIWR010449012.1:0-15783 GCA_949677035.1 Omphalea diandra | reverse complement strand
CCCCCCCCCCCCCCCCCCCCCCCCCCCCCCCCCCCCCCCCCCCCCCCCCCCCCCCCCCCCCCCCCCCCCCCCCCCCCCCCCCCCCCCCAGATGTGACATTATCTACATACAAGTGGGCTGGGTGCAATTACATGATCAACCTAATTCGACAAGACTAATAGCTTAGCCTAAGATGGGCTCGACCTATCAAGTCAACACTAGTTTTGCTCATATACAACTCTTCAACCTACATGCCATCCTAATCCAAAGAGGAGATGGAATCCTACTTTAATAAATATAAGGATTACTTCAATCTCTATATATAGGAGTTGCTATCAGGTACTATGATAATATTTATTTTCACTCATTTTATTCCCTTAAGCAAACTTACTAACTTAGAAATTGGAGTGGGCTTCCAATAATAGGTCGAACTCCCCTCTCACTATTATTTGCTTGCAGGAACCAAACTAAGGCCATCTAAGTTGATCCCATCAACCTAAGAAGACCTAGGCGAACTGACCATCACAATAAGCCTCACAACTTCATTAATCATAAGTTTTCCATTATCCCTTTCTAACAAAGATATTATATGTTAGATGACAATTTTTTTTTTAATCTTTTTCTTATTTTTTTTAGCTCAATGAATAAATTTTTGCATGAAAAATAAAAGTCGAAGGGTGGAGAGAAAAAGGTTCTTTTATTTCAAGGAGAATATTATCAAATTTACAACATAATACAACAATAGCCCTTTTCTTGGAAGCAAAGAAACTAATTTCACTAACAGTATATTTGAGCAGTTGAATTGAAATTGAAATTTAGAATTGAAATTTGAATTTTTCTAATTAAAATTCTATCAGAATTAGATTGAGTTAGAATTACAATTTTAGTATTTAGATTGTGAAATGGTAAAGTTGGAAGTAATTTCAATTCTAGTATTTGGACTATCATGGAATTGAAATAAAATTAAAATATAATTATAACTATAATTAAAATTAAACTATAATTATAGCTAAAATTAAAATTTTAATATTTAATATTTTAAAATCTAGAATTATAAATTTTAATTTAATTTTAGACAAAAATAATATAGTATGTTATACAAAAATAATAAAATATATTAGGATTAAAATGCTTGAAAAAAGCCACAATAATTTTTCACATGAGGGGACTTACTTTGAAAAACTTAATTGCCACTTTTTTCATTTTAAATAGACTTTGCCATAATTTTTATTGTGTTATGAAATTATCATCATTCACTCCAATAGAACCAATCTTGAAGTGAATAGTCCAAGAAAAAAAAACTTCATTACAATCTTGCATGAAAATAAAATAGCTTATTAAAGAGAAAATAATAAAAAAATCTGCTAAATTATTCAAAAATTCAACAATCTAAATTACTCAAAAGTATAGTTCATTGAAAATCTACTAAATTGTTGTTCAACAAACATAAATTATCATATTACTTCTTGATTTGCATCAATAACCATGGCTTTCTTAAATAAGTTTAAAGGGCCATAAATGATTCAAACTTCTTGTTATCACTTGTGAGCACATCATAAGCTTGAAGTCATTCTTCCTCTTGAAGATTGGGAATTTGAGAAAGTTTAGCAAAGATCTCTCCAACACTTACATTATGAGAATCCTCTATACAATCTTGTATTATAGTTTCAATCATTTACTGTACAACCATTACAAGTGTGTTTGCTCTACAACTTCTTTTGCATGATTATTAGCTTTAACTTAGTTTAAATGGTTATGTGCTGCTAGTGGGTTTCTCGCTATTAAGTAAGTGATCAATATTATGTTGCTCATTAGATACAATCTCATTAGCTACTTTAGCCCCAGTTTTAGCTTTATCTCTTATAACTCGATCACGTCCATAAATGGTTGTTAAATGATTCTAACTTTCAATCTCCTTATTTTGATAATGTTAGTCCTTATGCACTAAGAAGGGGGTTTGAACTAGTAAAAATTTTAAAATTTTGGAAGTATCATAAATAAATAAAAGATTAGGGAAAGGAAAGGAAAGAATTAACATTAGATATTTATAATGGTTCGAGTGTGCATCCACTCTCCAATTCACCAATTAGATATTTCACTAACTCACTAGTGTTTCATAAGCTCACACTAAACTTAGTGTTTAAGCTCACACCAAATCCTAATTACATTTGTGTTTAAGGCTCACACATAACCTTACAAGAGTTATACTAACAAAAGGCTGACTCTAAATACAATTCTAGGTGTTTAAGGTTCACACTTAATCCCTTACACACATTTAACTTCACTTAACAACCAAAGTACTAAGTAATAAAGAGTAAGAATGTTGAAAATCAAATTTACAAGAGTTTGGTGATAATAAATGATTATTAGTTTGCTTTCAAGGCTATTTAGTAGAGTATTTATATGTTTTAACTACCAAAGAGCCATTATTAAGGAAATTATATGCAAATCTCTAAGATTTGCTAAGCAATTTTGCATTTAATGCTTGTCAAACTCAAATCGCAAGCACAAACTTAATTTTAGGCTAAGAATTGCTCTTTTGTGGTTGAGATCTTCAAATGTATCTAATAACTAGTGACACATGGTGAATAATATTTTGTTCTTTAGAAACTAGCCATTGGTACCCTTAACTTTTTACAAATGTCTTAATCATGAATAGTGAGTCATGATTGTAATAAAAGATAAGGGTTACGAGCCTCATCATGAAAGAAACTTCCACTTTTTGCTTTAAGGTTGAAAATGGGTCATGATTGTGCCTCATATCACAGTTGCAATCTTCAAATCTCTAAATGACTCCTTAGACATATGGCTTGCTTCTATAAGCTTTTTCGAGTGATCATTAAAGCACTTTTGAAGTGCTTTAAATGTCGTGGTCGTAAATCCCACAATGACTACCACTGCAAAAAATACTAGAGGATTTGGTTCCTATAGTTTTGGGTAATAGTGGTCACAACATGCTAAATAATGGTTAATATCGTCCTATCTTAATCGCGAATTAGAGGACAATTTTGAGACTTTGAGATTTTTCACTTCTGTTTGACTTCTAATTCAATTCCTATCTTATTATCTGTAAGAACAACACTTAAAACTAGCATTAGAACCTTTCAATCTATATTGTCAAGATCGAAAGAAAGGTTTGTCCTAGGTTTAACCAATGTACTCTAATAATCTCACTTTTTTTGATATTGACAATTTAGATTGAATATGTAAAACATTAACTTCTAATATGCATATCCTTAAATTTTAAGTGTTTAAAAGTCAATTTGAAGTTGGAAGTTATGGTTCATTAGTTATGCAATATGTTCAATAAAAGTTATAAGCATATTCCCCCTTAATCCATACTCCCCCTCAGTTAACTCAATTAGTCCAATATCTGAGCATTCAATTTTGCATATAAGCCCAATTGTTCTTAACCCCTTTGTCAGAATCAAAAAGAAAAGGGAATAGGAAAGACTATGAGAGGGATAAAACATAAGTCTTAATCAAGCATAATCAAACATAAGTATCTTCAATTTTCAAGCAACCACAAGAAGCATTAAAATACAAATGAGACAATGCATAGAAAAACACAAAGATAAAGACTAGTTTTATTAAATATAGAGACCCAATTACAATCAATTCATAAAAATATCAAACATATAGATACATTTGATCATAAAGATTGGGCCTAAAAATTAAAAAAAAACATAAAAGGAAACATAAAAATAATGAAAGTGAAGATAAAAATAGAAGGAAAAAGGAAGGTAAAAATTTAGGGAGTAGTCATCATCATCATCTTCTTGTTCTTTTTCTTCTTTATGTTAGGCTCCTTCTTGATTGCCTCCTTCTTTTTCTTCGACATCCTCCTTCTTAAAATCTAAAAGATTGTATGGGATAAGCTCTAATTTTTTTTTTGTAAGTCCATAATATCACTAATGTAAGTAAGGAGCTTAAACTTATGATTCATTACCCTTATAAGCTTATCAAGATTTTTTTCAATAAAGGATAAATAAATAGAAGGAGAAGGAGGAACTTGAGATGGGGGTGCTTGTGGTTGCTCTTCTTAGCCTTCTTGAACCACAATTGTTCTTCTTTCATACACTTGAGAGGTTCGTTGAGGTCGTACACCCACTTCCCCAATAAGACATTCATATGTGTGTGACTTAATTGCTTTGGCATTTAGAAGATAATTTAGGTTAAGAAAATTCTTATGTAAGAGGTAGATAGTATTGAAGAAGGATTCATTTTATGGGTTCAAAGCTCGCACATGCTTGTAAATGGCAATAATGTAAGAGGGGAGAAAAAATTGACCATATTTAGCTTTGCTCATATAAGCCAAATGGTCAATAAAAAAATGGTCTATTTAGATTGGTTTGCCTTTAATGAGGCAATTGAGAAAGCAATGATCCTTTTGGGACACTTTCTCATTTCCATCAACTCAGACAGTGATGAAGAAAGTGATAATTTAGTGGAAAAGCTAAAAAGGAAGGATTTTGATGTTTTTGGCAAGTGCGATCCTAGTGTCATGACGGATTTCAAAGGAAATCTAGTGCCAAAATTCACTGAAATCAAAATAAAGTTGGCTTAAGTTCCATGGAATATCATTGCCAATTTGAAATTTGAAAAGAGAACAAATTTTGCAATATGTCATGTAAAAAGTTTGGCTAAAGCAATGAAATAATAGACCATACATACCTGTTTTTGTGTTTACAGCTCTACCAATCTTCATTCTGGCCACAAACTCCCTTGTGACTTCTTCATAGCCCAATTCCTTATTAAAGATAAATTTTTCCTACCCAAGGTTTGAGACATAGGCCCAAATTTCTCCATTGATCTTTAATGACTTAAGGACAAAGGTGGAAGGGATTTTGTTAGGAATAATGATCTTCTTCTTGATTGTTTCATAATAATGTTTTTCTTCTTATGTCACTCCTTTTATTAGATGTAAAAGAGGTTGTTTCCTTAAAGGAGAAGAAGAAGTTTGGGGGGTTTTTTCCCTTAATGGTGTCCCTTAAAGGTTTTCTTAAAGCCATTAAGGAGAAGTGAGTGTAGAGAAAGAGTATAAGATGTGTAGAGAAGAAAGTTTGAGATAATTAAAGGGAAATTGAGTAGATTTAGAGGGAATGTAAGAAAGAAAAAAGGAAAAGTGAAAGAAATAGGTTGAAAAGGGTTTAAATAGGCAGAAAAAGAGGTAAAATGGCTAAAAATAATTATTTTTACATTAAATATAAGAAATAAACCATTTGGAATGAAAAAGTTATTGCCCAATGGTTATTATAATTTATGACCACAAATTATAAAATTTATAAGTAACCTATAGTTTGACCTTAGAAAGGTGCGAAGAAAATGGTTCAAATTTGAAAATTTTAAATCCTTCAAGAAAGGTGCGAACGATATGTCACAAATGTTAAGTTTAGAATCCTTGAAAAAGCCACGTGAACCATAAACCTCAATCACAAAATCTTGTCTTGATTGTGATTTATAAGACAAATTCAAATAAAGCTTTAAAATGAAATTAACTTAAATGGCCCATATGCTAAGTGATCAATTTGATATATGGATTATTAATTCAAGCATTTGAATATGAAAAAAACTCAATTGTAAGTTGAATTAATTCATCTTAACCTAAGATTGACACAATCAAGCATTACAATCTCATCAGAAACATATTAAAGACCATAATATCAATCAAGCAACATATATTCACACAATGAGATTGTGAGCATCAGGTTATAGGCTTCAGGATGCAAGCTCAATGATAAAAACTATTGGAGTTTTCCCTCGAGATGCAAGGGGAATTATGAAAAAAGAAGAATAAAAGCCTTAAGAAAGCCTTAGATCAAACCTCAAACTTAGACCAAGCCTATCAACATCAAAAGCCAAACCTGTTAGCCATGGTTTAAATGGATGTACAACTATTTACTTGGCTATACAACCAAGTAATAAACCTTAGTTGGTAGAACATTATAGAATCTTATCCCCTGTAAAACCCTAGGCTGTACAAGCAACATAATGGGTTGTACAACCAACTTCTTAGTTGTACAAACCACTTGAAAACCCTAATTTCAGAACTTTCATGGCCTTATTTATTGTGGGTCATGAATAAGGTGTAACTAGAGCCATTCCAACTCTAGTACACCCTTCTCCTTCTATAAATCCCACTATTACAAAGAGAAGGGAAGGCTTGGAAAACCCTGGTGTTACTCTGCCAAAATTATGAGTCAAATAAACACATAAAAAACAAATAATCATCTCACTAATCCAAAGATCCAAGATAGAACAAGACCTTTGCAATTCATCTTTGTGCATTTCCATTATATTTTAGAGGTTGATTTCATAACTAAGTGTCTATGGGGGCAAGGTTAACACCTAAGAGCATACAAGGATCCCTCTCCCCTTCTTCTTCTTCTTCCTTTCTTTTTCTTGTTTTCTTCTAAAAAAACCATTGCCAGTAGGTTGCACAGGCCATTAAGTAGACTGTACAGACTACTAGTTGGTTTGTATAGCCCACTTTACTTGATAATAGCTTTGTAAAAATGCATTTATTCTTCATTCAAATTCTTTCCACTTTTATGACTCTTTAAGGTACCTTGGGAGCCCAAATGGTAGAATATAGGGTTGGTCTCATGGCTATGACATAAGGCTAGGATCAAGGATTTAGTTTGGCTTTTTAAGCTAAGTGTTTATGATTTTGTTACATTTGTGTGTCATTCTTTTATGTAGTGTTAAGCATTCTATTTTAAAGGTTTTAACAATGATTAAATGAGGGAATCTGACCCCTAGAACTTTATGAGCTCATAATTTGTTTATGGTGTTTATTCCATTTCCTTTCACCAAAAGAAGGGGTTGTAAGCTTCCTAGCTTGTACACTCATTCTCTATTAGTGTTAATGCTTTTATGATTGTGATTAGGGAGAAAAATACTATTTGAGGACCCCCCCCCTCCCCTGCTAATGCTATATCTTATGTTTAATATCTTATGCATCTTTGGCCTCAAAGTTGTTTCATGTTCTTAACAGACTAACCTTCAAAATGTTTACTAGTGTTCATGGATGCTTAGCTCTTTAAGAGTAATATGGAGGAGGGTTTAACAACATTAGGATCCCACTTGTTAAGATTATTACCCTATGTCATTGATTTTCTCCAAATTGTATTAGTTTTTCATGTTTATGGTACTTTTTGTTTCATGGTACATATGCTCATGTTTACTTGTTATTATTGGTATCATATGATTCATATAATCATGGAACGATGTTAACTTTAGACTTAGACCATAACTATGTGTAACATCTCTATCCTCATTCATTAGCACTCTACATGAACATATGCATTGCATAAATGATCATTTAGATATATACATTTAATAAGCATGATGATAACACTTACACCATTACATTTAGGTAACTTGAACGTAAATGTGATGTTTGCATAGTTGCATGGCAAATTGTCATATTTTATGTGCATGTTATAATCTCTCAAATAATGGTGTTTATAACTTATCAAAAGAATAAAGAGCATATAAGAATTAGTAGAGAGATAGAAGTGATAAAGAGTGAAGAAGAGGGACTAAAAAAGGAAAATTAAACTTCTAACTAATAGTATTAGGCCATCATGATTTTGTCTTATTATAGTAGGTATACAAATTGAATTTCTTTTCCTTTAGGAGTTGATAAGAGAGGAAAAATGTGAAAGGCAACAAAAGAAAGAGTGAGATAAGATAGAAAGAAAGAAAGAAAGAAAGAAGTAAAAGAAGAAAAAAAAAAAAAAGAAAAAGAAGTAAGTTAGCTAGGAATAAACCCTAAGATTTTCTAGTTTTGGCAAAAGAGATAAGTAATTTGATTTTTTTTCCATCTGAAATTCCTACCTAATAACATGTTAAATTAAGCAATTATAGGTAGAGCTCATGTATGAAAGTTGTTAAAAGCATAGGAGATACAAGAGCTTAATTGTGTTAGTTTTATTGTTAGAGCAAATTATTGCACCCACAATGCCATAACCTTAAAAGAGGAACTAAGTAATGTGTAAAGCAAGAAAGTTTTAGATTTATGCCTCATCTAAATACATAAAAGAATTTTCATTTAATATGGTGTGTGTGAAGAGATATGACTCCTTGATTAAGACTAGTCCATAACCTATCTAAAACCTCCGAAGTTTGGTGTTGTCATTACATTTTGAAGATTTTATGGGCTAATTTAGACAAAGTGTAAAATATGAAAGTTGTATATTTATATCCCATATAAATTCCCATAACATAATTTCATAGAATAATTTATGAGGGAAGAGTTATTGCTCCTTGATTATGACTAACGTTACACCTAATGAAACTTGCCCAACTTATTAATTTTGCTTACCCAGAATTTGATTGCCATATAATGGGAATTAGCTGAAGTGCAAACCATGATACTTGTAGAGTTATGTCTCACCTACATTTCTATAAAATAGTTTTGCCAAATAGGTTATAGGTGAAGAGATATTACTCCTTAATTATGACTAATTTTGAACTAAATGAAACCTGCTCACCCTCAGATTGGTCATTTATTTTGATAGTTTTATTGACTGAATTAGATAGTGTATAATATGAAAAATATTTTTGTAATGTTTTATATTTATCAGTAAATTAGTTTTGAAATAAGAGATGTATAGTTTGAGATATGGCCAAGAACGTAAGACCTAATTAGACTATAGTCACATAGGAATAGGGCAAAATTAAAAAAATTCACCACATTATTTTTAGGCCTTATATTGACTTGAATTTTGATTATATTGTATCATCATGTGTCTAGTTTATGTAGAAAAAAGAATAATATCATTTGAATAAATATATCTAGAGTTATTACAATCAGAGTGTAGCAAGATTAGGCTATCATACAAGAGTAATAATCATAAGTACTAAACCTACTTACATGGAATATGACTATAAGCACCTTGAGAGTTTTCACTCAAACAAGTAGAATCCTGCTTATGACTTCATCCTTTTATTGACTAATGTGGGGGTCGAGAGGATAAGGGTCTTATTTTGGTAATAACCCCAAAAAATAGCATGCATTGGATCAATGGGGGATCCTTTAGGCCTCGTACTGAAGTTAATTTCCAAATTGAGGTCAACAAGAGACCTATACAGGATAATACAAGAGACTATTATCCTTAGAGGATGTGGAATTATCTCGCAACTTTGGTTGGGATAATAATCTTAGCAAGGAAAAATCTGAACCTAAGCTAAGTAAATTAAAAGGTCCATTTTATCTTCACGCCATCAGAGATTGGGTTAGAAATTGGGTACAACTTAGGGAAGAGGTTAGGAACCTTCAAATCGCCTAGATATTAGGATCCAGCCTTTAGGCAACTTTGGTTCACTTTTTTCATTTTTAATTAGGTTATTAATTAGTCCAATAACGTATCTGAACATGTTTCTAATGCAATCCAATCAATCATTTCAAGTTGCCAATCATCTCTAAATAGAAGGAGATCATACATCATGTTATAAGGAATAACATATAGAACATTCATACATATATTTTAAAAGGGAATGACAATCATGGATCATGGCAAAAGGAATATACACATATTTCAGAAGGGAATGGGGGTCATGCATCATGGAAAAAGGAATAACATGTATAATCAACATTCATATAATCAAAATAAGCAATAGTCATCATGACTAGCATCTATAGTCAAAGTTAAATAAGCACCTATACCCAAAAGAAGAATACAAGTTAGCAATCATGACAACGTATGGAAAATATCAAAGTAAACAAAGCAAAGTCAATGTAAACATCTCACCATATCACTAAGTCAAGGGACCTAAACATGTTTCTAAGTCCATAACACAAACTATGCAATAACATTAGAATAGGAAACAAACATGAATCATGTGACATGAAGAAACATAAACATGAAGTGTAAACATCTTGAAGGATCTTGGTAGCCTAAGGCTAAATCGTCACAAAATGGGGGTCTTAGGGTCATTAAACTTTCTTCCTTTATTGTTCACAAAGAGCATGACATCTACAAACATTTCTAAGCATTGAGAAGGTTAGGATGCTAATCAACAAAAGATGAGTCACAAGGCCATAACACATGTTTAACAAGACTTAAAGACTTTACAAGAGTAAATATGGCCATAAAAAGGTCATAGGAATCATAAGTCCCTTACTTAGTCATAACCCAAAACGTGTCAAAACAGAACCTTAAACATCACATTAAACAATAAATAGAAGAACACAAAGCATTTAAGCAAAATAGGCCATGAGAACAACTTTAAATTCATCTAAAGTTCCATTTGTTAAGTGGATAGGGATCCTCAGCCATAAGACCTCTTCCTTTTTGCTAATGGAGCATTTTGGCATCATAAAAAATAATTGAGAAAGGAAGAAATCTGGGTGAGGAAGATATGGGTTTGCAATATATTTTTAGACAATTATAGGATATATAGACCACTTTGAGGTTTGTGTAGCCCATAAAGGGAGGTTGTACAGACTATATGAAGTTTGTATAGCCTTTCTCTGTTGGGTTTTCAAAAAAAAAAAGGGAAATAAAGGACTAGGCAGAGGGGTCTTTGGATTCTTTGATGATTTTTCTTACCTTAAGAGGCTCACTATTTAATTTATAACATCCAAAAATGCTTAGGAAGGCTAAAGAATGCAAGATAAAGGCCTTGTTCTACCTTGTATTGTGTTTGATAGGGTTAGGGTTTTGGATTTCTGCACTAGATTATGGTTATAGGAAAATTTTAGTAGAGTTTTGTTATGGTTTCGAAGCATATTTTTCTTATTTCAAATCGTGGGGGATTTATAGGAGCAAAGGGTGCATTAGAGCTTAGAATGACTTTGGTTTCACTCTATTCTTGATCCATTGCAAACAAGAGCCAAGAATGTACTTGAATTAGGGTTTGTAAGTAGGTTGTAAGGGGGATCATTTCTAAAATCTTTTAAGTTTTAAGGTTTAAGCCTTTGCTATATAGCCAAGTACTTGGTTGTATAACCAAATTTAATGGGCTATATATCCTACTAAATAAGGCTGATAGCTTTTGGGTTCTTGGCCTTATAGGCTTAGGCTTAGTTTTGAGGCTTGATCCATGGTTTCCTAAGGCTTTATCCTTCTTTCTTTTATGATTTCCATTACATTCTAAGGAATAATTCTAGAGATTTTCATCATCGAGCTTACATCTTGAGGCCTAAAATTTGACACTCATAATTTGCCCCTACTGTGTGGGCCTTACAAAACAACATTTGAGAAATGACTATTTGAACAAGACTCGATAAAGTAATGTAGTAAATGTAAACACTAGCAAGGATACCAAAGGATATAGTTTTTTAGCTACTTTTCAAGTAGCTACTAAAACTTCTTATAACAGCTTGCTAGCAGGTATCAATGTGTTCCATGTGCTTCTAGTAGCTCTCTTGTAAGGATTGGATACATTTTGACAACTCTCTAATAGGTACTAGGTGTTTTGCATCCTCCAATAGCTTTATAGTAGGTACTGAATACATTATGACAACTCTTTAGTAAGTACTAGGGGTCTTTGTGTCCTTTAGCAACTCTCTAATGGGTACTTAGGGCCTTTGTATTCTTCAATAACTCTCTAGTAAGTATTAAGGGTCTTTGCATTCTTTAACAACTCTCTAATAGGTGTTAAATACATTGTGGCAGCTCTCTATTAGGTACTAAGGGCCTATGCGCCCTTCAACATCTCTCTAATATGTATTAAATACATTTTGGTAGCTCTCTAGCAAGTTCAAAGGGTCTTTACATCCTTCAGCAGCTCTCTAATAGGTGTCAAACACAATATAGTAGCTCTCTGGCAAGCACCAAGTGTTTTGTCCTTTAGTAGCTTTCTAGCAGATACTAGGTGTTTTATGCATCTAGTGTGCTTCCATATTCTTGTAAACGTTCTTAGGTCTATTGGAAGCATCTCAGCCCTTTGGGCTAGTGGTTCTTGTTTGAGGATGCCCTCTGGGGTTGATTCGATGTCATGTATGCTTTCTAAGTGCATTTTGGTGTTTACCTATATCATGTTGGGATTTCTTGGCCTTATGAAAGTGATCTCATATTGTCAAAACCTTTATGGTCATCTCAAAGACTTATTTCTGCTTAAAGGAATAAGCTTGGGCTTGTATTTTATGGATATTATTTTTAAGGAGCATGGACGATTTGAGAATGTGAATTTCCTTTAAAAAAAATCCTTCTAGCACTTTCAGGGGTTGATATTGTCATTAGAGGGTATTTTGGTAATTTTTCTTGGTAATTTGGGTAGTTAGATTGACCTTTGAGCTTTGGTAGGGTTAAGAGTAGGTTGGCAATTTTACTTGAAAGATTCACTTTTTGTCTTCCTTTGATTATGCCCATTCTTTTGATGGGATGTACAAATAACAAAGTTGTCCATACATCTAACTTAACAAAATCATTTTTAAAATATGGAGGGTGGTCTTTATAGAACACCTTTCTTTGTACAAACCACCCTTATCTATACAAACTATCTTCCTTATATACGGTTAGCAAATAGCCCCAGGCCTATTTACGTTATTATTTTCTTTCTCTCTACTTTCTCCCATTAAACTTCTCTTTGAAGTTAGGTTTCTTAGGTTTCCCTTGCTCTTTAGACCTTTGTGATGGTCAAATTTGCTCACAATGAGATGTTCAACACCTTTGAGGAGTTTTTAAATAAGGACATTTTTGTGCATGATGCCCTAGAGTAGTTCTCCTTTTGAGGGTATGCCTTATAAACTGTTATGTTCATACTAAATAAAGTTCCATCAAAAGCAGTGAAAAGACACTATATGAGATATGAATTGAGAAATCTCCTAGTTTGCCTTTTCTAAAGATGGTTGTGATACTTATGTGAAACGTCAAATTTTAGATAAATTGGCTCCCAAATCAAACAAATGCTATTTTGTGGGATATCCTAAAGAAACTAAAGGATAAGACTTCTACAATGCTTATGAGAATAAAGTGTTTGTTACTCAAAATGGTGTCTTTTCGGAAAGAGAGTCCATTTTAAAAGAACTAGTGGGAGTAAAGTTTAACTCGAAGAAATTTGAGAACCACAAGATAATGTTGAATTACCTATGGAATCTCAATAAGATTCACAAGTAGTTGTTGAATTTGTACAAGTAACACAAGCTCTAAGAAGGTCTATAAGAACACGTCAGATACCTAAGAGATATGATTTTTTGTTAACTGATAATAATGAAGTAATGCTTGCAGACCAAGTGAACCCACATTCTATTAAGAGACTGTGGGTAGTCCAGACTTTGAGAAATAGCTACAGGCCATAAGATCTAAAATACAATCCATGTATGATAATCAAGTATGGACTTTGACTGGTCCACCTGATGGTGTAAAAACTATTGGGTGCAAATGGGTTTCAAAAAGAAAATAACATGGATGACAATGTGCTTACCTATAAAGCAAGGTTGGTTCCAAAAGGTTACAAGCAAACACATGGTATAAACTATGATAAAGCATTTTTACTAATTGTTATGCTTAAATATGTTCAAATTCTCCTTGCTATTGTTGCATAATATGACTATGATATATGGCAAATAGATGTCAAAATAACATTTGTTAAAAAAATTTTTCTTAAAGATGTCCATATGATACAACTAGAAGGTTTTTTTTCAGTCATGAGAATTATGGAAAGGTTTATGGATTGAAGTAAGCTTCTTAGAGCTAGAATCTTTATTTTGATGAAGCAATAAAAAAGTTTAGCTTTATGAAGAATGAAGATGAGCCTTGTGTTTACAAAAAGATTAGTAGGAGTGCAATAATTTTCCTTATGCTATATGTTGATGACTTATTGCTCATTGGAAATGATATCCGTACTTTACAAAATGTTAAATTATGGTTAAAGAATTGTTTTTCAATGAAAGACTTAGGTGAAGCTACCTATATCTTAGGCATCAAGATCTATAAAGATAGATCTAAAAGGCTTATTGGCCTAAGTCAAAGTACATACATTTATAAGGTAGTGAATAGGTTCAGTATGCAAGATTCCAAGAGAAGATTCTCGCTAATGTCACATGGCATAACTTTTAACAAGACTCAATATCCACAGACATAAGATGAGTAATAGTGCATAAGTAAGATTTCATATGCTTCTACTGCTAGATCTATCATATATGTTATGTTATGTACTCGACCTAATGTCTCCTATGAATTGCGTACAATAAGTAGGTACCAGTTAGATCCAAATGAAAGTTATTACACAATAGTTAAGAATATTCTTATGTATTTGAGGAGGACTAAGGATGCATTCTTAATATATGGAGGATAGGAAAGCGAGCTAGTTATAAGTGGTTACACAGATGCTAGCTTCTAATATGATAAGGATGACTTTCTATCACAGTCAGGTTATGTGTTTTGTTTGAATAGAGGTGCAGTGAGCCAGAGAAGTTTAGAGCAAGACATTGTGGTAGATTCTATAATAGAAGCTGAGTATATAGTTGCCTCGAAAGCAGCTAAGGAAGTTGTTTGGATCAAGAAATTTATTACTAGACTAGATGTTGTTCCTAGCATTTCAAATCTAGTGGGCTTGTATTATGATAATAATGGAGTCGTATCATAGGCTAAGGAGCCATTATCGTAACAATTATCTAAACACATACTTAGGCATTTTCATCTCATTCGAGAGATCCTTGATAGAGGAGACATGAAGGTATGTAGAGTGCCAACTAATGACAATATTTCTAGTCCATTCACCAAAACACTATCACAGCTAAAGCATAAGAGTCATGTTAGGTCAAAGGGTATTAGATAAATTTTTTATTAGGCCTAGTGCAAGTGGGAGACTGTTAGTTATGTGCCTTAGGTTGTCTATTGTAATGAATATTTTCTTAATAATGACATGATTGCATTTTGATTAAATATCTCTTTATATTTAGTTTATGGATAAATAATAAATTCCTTAAATGGTTAATTCTACCTAATGTCATCAAGTATGTGACTTGATAGTAAAACCTTTAGGAGTAAGAAATTTTTTTCTAAATTGTCCCTAGTTAGTCATTATTATTGGTATAATAATGAATGAAGACTAGTATGTATTTTAATCAATGACTACATTTTATTGGTCATGGATATAAGATATTAAGTCAAACATATAGATACATATTTAAGAAATATTGTATTGGATCAATCTGCTATGAGAACACTATATGGATAAACAATCATAAGTGATTCTTATGCAATAATATTAACTTAATCCTCTAACCTAAAAATCACCATGGATTCTAGCATGATAAACTTCATGTTTTGATATAATCCAACTTTATTTTTAATCAGATAATCATACAAATTGATATTGGACATGAAGTAAATCATGTAAAGGAATAGGAGTGATTGAGGAGGAATTTGTTCCTCATATATTTATGAGAAATATATCTCTGGACCCTCGATAAGTTAAACAGAAGAGATTGCATGGCCATGTAGAAATGAAATAATAAAAGTTATCAATATCATTTACATTAGTCTAATTAGAGATCGATAAAGAATTAAACTATATAAGGATAACTTGATCCATGCCTTATGTTCAATTGAGATATAATGTGACAAAAGGATTATAATACTATTTATAAAATAGATTAGGTTGGATCATTGACCTTCACATAATTTGAGTAGTCATAAAAAGGCCACTTATGACTTGTGACTACCAATATTATGTGAACCTATAGGGTCGCACACTTAGAACAAGTCCAAAACAAAATTGTATTTTATATATATATATATATATATATATATATATATATATATATATATATATATATATATATATATATATATAAAAACATATATTATCTAGATATATATATATAGATATATATTTAAAGTGTAA
>CATIWR010449002.1:0-35411 GCA_949677035.1 Omphalea diandra | reverse complement strand
AAAATTTAAAAATTCTAAATTAAATACCTACCTCTTAAAGTGCAAAAATATTAAATTCAACCAAAGAGAATTAAACCTAATCACAAAATGCAAATAAAAAATTATAAATTACACATATCAATAAATTTATAAAATTTAATTAAATTGCACTAATTTCACAAATTAAATATCCATTTATAATACTAAATTTAATAAATTTAAAATTTATAAAATTTCAAAAATTAATTTACATTACACTTAAATTACTAAATTTAATTAAAATTTCTTAAAGTTAATTAAATTACTCTTAAATTATTAAAATTTCTAAAATTTTATTAAATTTCATTTAAATTACAAATTTTAATTAAAATTTCTAAATTTCATTTAATTACACTTAAATTTCTAAAATTTCATTACATTACACTTAAATTAGTAATTAAATGTTCCTAAAATTTCTAAATTTTAATTAAATTACACTAAAATTACTAAATTTAATAAACTTATTAAATTACTTAATTTAATAAAGTAACAAATTTTACACTAAATTTCTATTAAATTTATACAATAAATTATAAAATTTATCAATATTACTTTGAATTTTGATCAAATTTGCTCCAAATTTACAAAATTTTCAAAATTCTCTATATAACACATAATTTACAGAATTTATGAGAAAATTAATGAAATTCTCAAAAATAATAAAATTAATTGAAATAACTATAAATTTATTACATTAATTCATAAAATATTACAACCTTACTAACTTTACAATAAATTTATAAAAAAATGTACAATAAATTACACAATTTATAAAATCTACACATGTATAAATTTAAATAATTTTACACTCTATTACACAAATTACAAAATGTACACTAAATTTATACAATATTTTAAAAAATTTGTAAACTGCACTCTAAATTTTTAGTAAATTTACAACAAATTTACATACTTCACAAAATTTTAAAAATTAACAATATTTCTACATAAAAATAAATTTATATAATTCATTACAAAATCTTTAAATAACACTAAATTTATTACAAAATGTTATAAAATTAATAAAGTTACAATACATTTATCATAAAATTTATTAACATAACAACAAAATTAACAAAAATTAATAAAACTTACAAAATTGTACAATATAGATAAACAAACTAACAAAATTATACACAAATTACAGAATTTAACTAAATAAATTTTATAAATTTCTAATTATAAATTTAACAATATTTAACACAAATTCTACAAAAATTTCCAATTTACACAATTTTTATTAACATAATTTTCCAATTGCGCAATTTCACATCATCAAATTTACAATATAAATTCCATAAATAATAGAAATTCAAAAAATAATTCACACCCATTTACAAAATTTTCTGCCCAAAATTAAAAAAAATTCATAAAAAATAATTCACAAAATTCACAATTTCACATCATGAATTATTCATAATTAACAGAATTTTACAATAATTCACAAATTTCTCAATTACAAAATTTGTATATATTCACAAAATTCTCAACAATGAATTTAAGCAAATTTCAAATAAAGTTTTCACAAATTATTGCATAGTTATCAAAATTCTCAATCACAGAATTCACAAAGAGGAGATAGAGAGTGAGAGAGAGAGATTTACCATGAGACGCGTCCACCGATTGGAGAGGTATGAGCAACTGACCGGAAAAGAAGAAAGAGTGAGGGTGCAGGATAGATACACAAAGAGAGCGAGGGTGCAATAGAAGAAGAAAATAAGGAGAAAAAGAAAGAAGGAGAGAGTGAGATAGAAAGAGACAGTAAGGGTGCAATAGAAGGAGAAAAGAAGAAAAAAAAGGAAGTGTCATGCTCGTAATCATGATTTACTAATGAACTAGCCATGTCAAATTATTAAATCATCGGTAAATATTTACAAACGAAATTTCGACGAATTGTTTTTCAACGTGCCTTTGTGCATTCACTCTATCGATATTTTTGTTGGCAAACTTTCCCACCAAGCTTTCATGCTAAACTTTATTGACGGATTTTTTCCATCGGTAAATCCGTAGCTTGATCATCACAAATTCATTGATACATTTTTCAATTATATTACAACTATTGTTCGTCACTGTTCTATTAGTATTCAGTGACGGAATCACTTATTTCTTATCCTAAAAATGATTTTGATCATTTATTATTTTTAATTTTGTATATTTAATTGAAACATTTAATTTTCAAAATAAAATTTTAAATATGTAAATAATACAATTAAATGTAAACACAATATTAATATTTTAAAAAATTATATAAATAATTTTAAGAATATAAATTAGAAAAAAATCTCACAAAGAAAAAAACTATTTAGAGACCACCATCTTTGGTTGCTATTTTTGGTTACTACACTAAATAATTTGCTATGTAGTCTCTATTTTGCCTCGTTTCGCTCTCTCATTTCTGCAATTAGCAATCATAAGGAGATAAAGTAACGACCAATGTAGGATTTTGAAGGGCATTGATTAATCACAAACTTGTAAAATTCTAAGGAATATCGTTCAAATCGATCCCTGAACTTTATAAGTGGGTTTAAATGGACTTTTTTGACCTTTTATACTATTTAAGTCCAATATTTATCAAAATCAGCTCATATAAGTCTTTTTTTTATTTTTTTTTGTCTTAACCATGCAACGGATACACTCCAGTAGAATTAAAAAAAAAAGGGGTTATATGTGAGTTGATTTTGATAAATATTGAACTTAAAATAGCCATAGAAAGTCAAATAATTTATTTAATTCTGCCCGCAAAGTTAATGAATCTATTTGAAGCTTATTCCATAATTTGAAACCTTGTGAAAATGTAGAGTGAATGAAAGTTCTCTCCTACATGTAGGGGCTTTGAAGGAGTCCCCACTTGGTCGACAAGTCAAAGAGAGGATAAGTTTCCTTTTATCCTTATCTAATATCCAAGATGGGCTTTAATTGGTCCATTGTCATAATTTGATTAGCCTATATTGAATCATTTACTCATGTATCAAATCATGATTGATTCATAATTAATTAATAATTTTTAAATTTCATTAGCTAACAAATTAATTAACAATTAAATTAATCAATTACCTAATTAAATAAATAAATTTAATTTAATCAATCAATTAATGTTCTAATTTAATTAATTATCATAATTAATTAATTAATCTTCTTATGTCTACAGAGACATTTCACATTTTATCTAAGATTATCTTTTTTAAAAGTGTTTAAATTTTATTTCTTGATTTCTTCTCGAAACATTATGGATTATGCTTGAGTATAAAACTTTAATTCGGAATTCATAAGCTTTGATCGATGCAATTGAATAATAAGATACTAATTTAATCATAGATATATAGTAGGATAAAATTTTAATACATCAAATTTATCCTTTTCTTTAATTGATACCAGTATTTCTAGATGCAGTGTATAGCAAAAACTGTATAAACCCATCTCAAAATCACATGAAAATTTGAAAATAAAACACAATATATATATATATATATATATATTAAATTTGATAAAAGATGAAGAAACCAATGTTTGAAAATCAGTGAGTAATCAACACTATTTTTCCAATCAAGAAGCAATATGAATCTCCAACAAACACCTAAAAAAGTTTCTCAGCATCACATCAAGCACCAAAACCCCAAAAAGAGCTTCTTCAAGAGCAAGGCAACTCCATGACCCTCAAGGCTTTATCCGTTTCCCTCTTTATTGATTTAGTGAAATCCACACCCTTGATTTGTCAAATTGAAGCAATTTAATGAAGAAGTGTCCTACAGTTTTGTCTATAATAACCAAAACTTATGTTACAAGCATAACATATTAGCAGGTTAATTTTCCATTCATGACCTAACTAACTGCATGACATGCCTCTTACCTTACCCTTAATAAGCCAAATAAACAATCTTGGGTTTTCCCTAAATTATAATCAAACATTTGTTTTTCTTGCTTGGTTAGATAACGGCTCTAACAAGAAACAATTGATAGTGGTTGTTAATGCTCTTGTCCTGTCACTTTTTACTTTAATTTTCTTGAAGACAGTCATTACCTGTAGGGAAAGTGACATAAAATAGTACTGCCAAAAATTCACTTATGCTTATGCATTTGGACAACTCAACCAAATTGCTTTGCTTGAATCCTTGGCTTCTCACTAAGATAAGGTTTAGATATAGTTCTGTACGGGTAATTTATATCAATGCCTATTGAATTATAATCAAAATTCTAATAAAATCGCTGAAGATTGACCTATTTTTATAATTTTTATGTCATCATTGAATTATTTCGGATTTTATTCATAAAAAAGTTTTGAATTTTTATTTTATGAGTTATAAGTTATAAAAAAAAAATCCAAAGCATAGAATTAATTTAGATTAAGAAAATCATAAAAAAAGAAGTCAATAAACTATAATAAAATAAAAATAAAAATTTAGTGATTAAATTAAATAAAATAAATTTGTATTCGCCATAATAGAATTTTGAACATAATTCAATAATTATTAGGGTTAACTACCCAGTTCTATACTTATTGAGAGTCCTCCAGGGAACACACAATGGTAATAATAATGTGTTATAACAAGTACATGACTCAAAGCCTTTTCGTAGTGAAAATATTCGAAGTATATCAATCGAGCTGGAGTGAAACCCAATTGGCTGGTGCGTGCACATAATTCAAACAAATTAGACAAGTGAAATCTAACCACTTGGCCAAATTAGACAAGTGATTTTGGATCTACTCGAATTTTTGTTTTAAAAAATAATTCAAACAAATTAATTTAAAATTTTTTTTATCAAATCTAAATTTATCTGCTGATTTGCTCAAATAGAATTCAAAAGAAAAATTGACAGAATTTAATTCGAAACAATTTGATTCAAATTATTAAAAGTAGTTAAAGATTTTTTTTGAGATTTGAAATTTGACCAATCTGACCGATTTATAACTTGTAAACCAATTGACACGGACGCATATTCATAGAAGTTTAAGTGAAGACAGCTTATAATGATAAGCTTTTTACAGGTGTAGTTACTCCAAAAACAGTTGACAATTTTTTTTGGGACAAAAAAAAACACGGTTGACACATGCACACACATACTATAATGAGTTTCTCTGAAGGACTCCCTACTGGAGGACCCAGTTGAGTACGCAAATATTATGTCATGAAAATAAGAGAAAGAGCTTTTATTAAAAAAAATCAATAAAAGAATAGGAGGAAGAGCATTAATTTTGATCTGGGATTAACCTCAGAGAACTCATTGATAAAGTTGGTCATGGAGAATAGAGGGAGTTCATTACATTATCTATCTACATTAATTTTCTCATCAGGTATGACATTGGAACTGACAATAATAACTCAAGATTTGGTTCTACTCGATTTTGGCTTGAGAAGAAAAAACAAAAATGGAAGACAAAAATTCGCAAATGTATTGTTCTTGTTGTTGGTATTCTATCACGTACAAATTAATAATGGTGATATTGGTAAGCGCAGCTAGCTGTGTATTTCTAGTTAATCTCTGCTGAAATCCCAAAGTTGATACAATGATCACAAGAATAATTCACTAGAACAACTAATGATGTAAAGTAGCTAGCTAACCAAGTCGGCGTTTTAGTTAGTTAATAGAGAATGTGAATTATATTGGATTGAAAAATAGCAAGAGGAGAGTTGAAGGAACATGGTCGTCTGGTATGACAAATATGTGTGCATGAGAGGGAGATTTAATCAGAAAGTTTGGTGTAAGAGAGCATGCAAATGGCTGACAATGTTGGTGTTGGTGATGTTGCAACAGAAGGGATTGGGATTCAGACAATTACAAATCTCCAAACTTTGATATTCCTCTCACTCTCTTGTTGCTCATCTCCATAAATTCACTTCAATTTCACTTACTTGCTTCAACCCATCAGATTAGAGCTAATTAAATCCAACATATGGAGAAAGCACACGCAAAATCTGCACTTAAGGTTGCGTTAATTTTATGTTCTAAATATAAAACATTTTCTTGCATTTTCCTTTTTAGTTTAATTTTTTTATACTTTTTTTTTATCAGTGCAGTTGTATTCTAAATGTCTTCCTTCTTTTTCTTTTTTTTTTTTCAATAAATCATTTTCTAAAGCTTGTTAAGGCTAACTCACAGTCTGCTGTTGCATGGAGTGATACAGCTAAAGGAATGGTGAGATGGCATTCGACCTCAACTACATTGCATTATTGGTCCTTTATCACCACTTATTACATTTTAGGATAAGGCATCTCACTCTTTTTCTCGAAAAAAAATATTATCAATTCTTACCATGCCTTTTAATTATTTTAGCAATTATAGACATAATAAGTTTAATTAGCTAAAGAGAAGTATTTACATCAAAATTGTGTGTTGAAATCAGATTATATATTAATTAATATTAATTTTTAATAGGCGATTATATAAATGTGCGTTGCACATCGATTTAATAAGTCGATACATTTTGATATTTTTTATTGAAAAAGAAAACTATGTCACGATTTTTGAACCATGTGTAATGATAGAGCTCCGTTTATAGTTCTTTGAAAGTGCAAAATAATGAATATAGCATCAATCGATGTCCGGCATCAATATCATTGGTCATTGCTGGCTGGCATAGTAATCTTTTGTTGGTTAGTTCATTAGCAACTTTATCTATTTTCGAAAGTTACCTTTTTCTGGGCGGAAAACAACTTTATAGTCGTTGCAATGTCCCATCTTATACGTATCTTGAGGCATATTTTTTCCCTTTTTAAGCTCTATGTTTTCGTAGTAATAAGTTTTGGGAAATTCGGGTAACTATCCATCCACGTGTGAAAATAGGAAACCTTTCTCCATACACACTCGTATTACCAAGATAATTATTTAATAAAGCAAGATCCATCCATTTCTGTAGGCCATTGAACTAGTAGTTTAGTGGTCAGTTAACTGAATAGCTAATAGTAATTAGTATGTTTCAAAGTTAATTAACCTGGGATTATTTGTCATAGGCAAAGGATGAATTCAAGGAGAGATCAGTGACTGAAAAATCCAAGGTAATCTCCACATCTCTCTTCTCCCATTCTCATTTGAGAGGCTCCACGTGACCATATTTACATATGTAATATTGTATACATGCAGGCAACCTCAAAGTCTCAGGCCAAGGAAAATACTAAGCCACAAGAATTCAAACTCCACACCCAACAACGAGCTTATAAACGTGCAATGTTCAACTATTCTGTGAGTGCATTAAAACCCAAGTCTTAGTTTTGAATGTTTAACAGTTGGTTTGTCTAAACTAGCAAAGTAATGATATGCAGGTTGCAACTAAGCTATATCTCATGGAACTACAGAAGAAACAAATAGAGAAGATCCAGAAGGTAATATGTAGCCATGAGAGGTTTAGAGAACCTTCTTTTGTTCAATGAAAGTAGCCATTGGGTTAGTAGACCACTAGTTTGGTTATTTGGTTTGTAATTTAATAACCAATATATAATATGAAATTTGGAAGCAGATTATAGAAGAGGAGGAGATTCGCATGTTGAGAAAAGAGATGATTCCAAGAGCCCAATTGATGCCTTTCTTTGATAGACCTTTCTATCCACAAAGGTAAAATGCAATAGATGCATGTGGCGGTGAAGTGGAAATCTCATTCACTGATGAGTAATCTCCTTCCACTTATGCTTAAGCAGACATGCGTGGGGTCCAAATCAGGAAATTGACAATTAATATTTTCTGCTTAAAACAAATAATGATAATAACAAATTAGTTGATGAGCCATTAGTGAATAATTAAGAGAAATTTAGAAAAAGGAACAGGGATCATTACATGTCTCAATATCACTGTTTTTATCATAGAAAATACTTTATTACTTTCAATGTGTTATATCAAATCGTTAAATAACACGTACTAGAAGTTCAAATAATACTAATTCTTTATTTAATAAATTATTTTTAATAAATTTTTTATTTATACTCAGGTGTTCATTTGATTACTCACTAATAAAAAAAATTATGAAAGTAAGAATTGTTATTAATTTATCAATTAGTTATAATTATATTCCAATCCATATTAATTTGAATTTCAACTTTTTGGTTTAAATAATATATCTATCCAAAGAGCTTTATATATATATATCCAAAGAGATCCTTACAGGAGATGCATATATCTTCTCTTCCTCTCTTTACACCATTTTCCTTCCTGCAGATCAAACAGGCCATTGACAATACCTAGAGAACCAAGTTTTCACATGTTGAACAGCAAGTGTTGGAGCTGCAACTCTGAAAATGACCTCTATCACTTTCATCATGCTCAAGCTTGGAACTATTAAGTGAACGAACCATATGCTTTCAGTAAACTGTATTTTTTAGTGGTGCTTCACTTTCAATGCATCTTGTACAACATATCCAGCCATAGATGACTTTACACTACCTTTGCACTGAGAGAGTGTTGATAGCGCAGCTACAGCACAGTAGATCTTTCAGGATCTGTGATTAGATTAGTTTGCATTTTCATAGCCAGAAAGAACCCCATCCTTTGAAGGGCCTTTGATTAGTTTACTTTTCGCTAACTAATAATGTGAATTTTGATTTTGTATGGTTGTTTCATTGAAGAGTAAGAAAGTATGCACTTTCTTTTGTTCATAAGATATATCCATATTTTGATTCCTTTGTTAGGATTTGGAAAGTGTGTTTGCTACACATCTTATTCATTAGGGTTTAGATTTGAGTAATTTACATTAGTCATCATTAATTGGTCGGACTAGTAAAACTAGAAATCAAAGAGTGATTGATTCCATTTGAACTTTGGTTTTCAATATTATTTTTTATTTATAATTACTATAAATATAGTTATACTTTTTTATATTTTTTATTTTTTAAAGCTATTTTAGTAATATTTTTAAATTTTATTTATTATTAAATTAATTAAACTAAATCGATTAATTGACTGATTTAATGATCAATTCAATTTTTAAAACATTGTTCACGATAGTCTATTCTTTTGTGGATGGGCTAACAGACCGTGTGTTGGGGCTTTAACCTCCCACATCGGGGGATCTAAGATTTAGCATGTTCAATCTCCCATATCAATACACACAGTACTATTAGTATGACCATTAATCTCATTAAATATGGTTAGTAATATTTGTGCGATATAATTATAATAATAGATTTTCAATAAATTTAATATTCAATTATATATTATGATAAAAATTAAAATCACTAAGTTTAAATGAGAGATGAAAATGAATTCTATATTAAATTTTGAGACCTATTACTTTAAATTTTAGTTTATTTTAAAATTTATTATAATAAAGATGAAGATGGAGGCAATGTTTTTAAAATTAGATTGAAAATCGAACCGGTCGACTGATTAGTTTTGGGCTCGGTCAGTCCAATTTAATAACATTTTTTTTATTTTTTTGAAAATATATAAATAATACTTTAAAAATATTTTAAAAATTAGAAAAAATATATAATATGATAAAATAACAAAAATTATTTTTAAAAATTTAAATTTTGAATAAAATAGTTTAATTTTAAAGAAATTAAATTTTTTCATAAAATAATATAAATTTAACTCAAACAGGTTTGATCCAATTTCGATTTTCCCAAATTTGATGGGTTTTTTTGATTTTGACTAATTTTTTAAGAGGACGATTTTGATATTGAACATAACTGAATCACTGACTAGTTCTCAATTTTACCGGTTTGATTGGCCAGTCCGATTCAGTTCTGAAAACCATGGATGGAGGTTGAGGTGAATAGAGCAAAAAATTTGATGGTAAACAGAAGAGAGGAAAAGAAAAAAAAAATAAGAGAGAAAAAAGAAAAATTATAATATTGTTAAGTCATATCATCAAATAAAATATTTTCTTATTTCAATTTTAACCAATTATAGTCAATGGCTAAAATTGCTACTAATTTTTTAAATTGGGATACAAGTATAAAATTTATAATTTTTTACTCTAATTGCAAACACATAAAGTTTTGAATTTGCTGGATCAATATACCATAACTTTATTGTCAATATTTATAAATACATCCCTTTTAATGTAAGTTATTGAATAATCATTTAGTAGTTTATGTACTAATCAATTTCATATTAGACTTTTGATGATATTAAGCTCTTTTCATTGTGGCAATGATAACTAACAAAATGAATGATAGTTTGACTATCAAATAGACTAATAGAAAAAAAAATAGCATAATTTTCTCGTATCAAACATCTTTTAGACAAGATCTCTAATCTACTCTAAAAAAGTACTTATCTAAATGCCGATTAAAAATAAAATATTCAAGTTCAATTAGAGCAACTACAAAAAATTTATGTAGATTCTGCAAGACGAATGAATTTATTTTTGTTAAATGGAGAAAACATGTCTTTAGGATCAAGACATGGAAAGATCAATGTTACTCAAATAGGCCCAACTCGCCTAAAAGAAAAATGACGAATATCCGTCCGGCAAGTTCAATGGGCCTCCAGACCCCTCCGATGGGCCTTCTCCTTGTACAAAAATTGATAGAAATTAATAAAATAAGAGAAACGGGAAGCTGCTCTCTTTCAGCACGCGAATTAGGTTTTTGGTTTCGCAATTGAAGTTCGATTGCCGTTCGCCGAAACGTATCAGTCATATCTTGATTTTTATTCGATTTTGGATTTCCTCTTTTTCTAGGTATTCCGCTGGCCTATTAGTTACATTCAGGTTATGTTTTAGGTATTTATTCATGGCAATGGACTTCGCTTTTACTGCTTCGCATCTTTTCGTTTGTTCGTCTTTCTTCAGCAATAAAATTTTGATTCTTGCTTTGGTTTCAATATTTTTCTCTTTATATGTATTGGTTTCTTAATTCTTCCTTTGCAATTAGCGATTGATTTTTTGCCCTCTTTTGAATTCTGCTTCTACTTGGGGTGCAATTTTGTTGATTCTGATTCTTTGTTGATGTAGGTTGGGATTCTGAGATTTTGACTGAAGTGGGTATTGCACGATTATTTGGTATTTTCATTTTGGGTTTTAAGAACTTGGAAATGCTTGTATTTGATAATTAATAATGGAGATACAGTCAAATGGGAAGCCCATTGATTTGTTACTAGAGAAAGTTCTTTGTATGAACATTCTGTCCTCTGACTACTTTAAGGAGCTTTATCGGTTAAAGACTTACCATGAAGTGATAGATGAAATCTACAATCAAGTTGACCATGTGGAGCCGTGGATGACTGGAAACTGCCGTGGCCCGTCCACTGCTTTCTGTCTTCTGTATAAGTTTTTCACCATGAAACTCACTGTCAAGCAAATGCATGGTTTGTTGAAGCATAAGGATTCTCCTTATATCAGAGCGGTAATTACCCATGTTTTACTTTATTTCTATTTGTTATTAATGACTTGGAGTTGGATGAAAATATGTTATCATGCATTTTTCTGTTATTTTATATATGTATGCATTTGACGGTGGATTCAAAAGAGCCATTCCATGTAGAATATGCGCAGTGGCCAGAAAAGGATCATGCAATTTTCTTCTTTCAGCTTCTGCTTTAGCTCATGCCTTGTAATTTTAGATGTTGTTTACTTGCCTTCTTTGTGTTTTCTTTGTTACCATTAAATACTAAGTTGTTTATCTTGAACTTTTGTTACTGCTCTTTTGCCTAAAGAATATGTATGACATAAACAAGGTAAAAAATTGTCATGTGCTGTCTCTCTCTTTTTATATAAGCAAAATGAAGAGCTGACATTACCTCATTCATTTCAGAATGGAATTGTGTAGATTGCGAGGTGCTTTGATGTTATCAGTTTTGATAATTCTGGTACATGGAAGATTAACATCTCTTTTAACATTAACTTCTTTTTCTCTTTTGTTTTTTCACTAAATTGGCTGCTTTTGTTCATGCATTGTAATTTTGGGGATGTGACCGTAGCTCATTTTCTACTGATATGTGCCTAGAAATATTTTCACAATCCTTAATTTTTCAGGCCAAATTCCATCATCACCCTTGTTAATCTTATTTCATTCTGATCACATTTCTTGAATCATGAATCTTCTCTTCAATTTCAGCATCTCCTTCCCCAGTCCCCAGCAGTCCTGAAAATGAAAGATAAGAAAACTAACGGAAGGGATTTTTTTTTTTTTGAAATCTTTTTGGGACTACAATACAGCCTAAATGGGGCTTAATGAGGAGCATAAAATGATAAATCAATTTTAATTCATTTTATATGAGAAACTTCTAAAAGTATAAACCAAAATGAAAATATGTTCATGTCTTTATGATTTTGTATTTAATTTTTGATATTTTGAATTAACTAATTCGTGCTAATGTATTTGGATGCTGATAACCAAGTGATGTTTGAAGACCAATTATAGCTGACATTGCCCCAAAAAAAATAAAATTGAATATATATTTATAGGTATGTTTTTCTGTGCAAGGATGACAAAATATAGATGTTTACTTTGAGCACTAGTTGGGATAAGCTAATATTTAAGGTGGAATCCTGTGACACTAGTGATGGATTTTAGATTAACAAATCTTTTTGAGAGTGTAACATCTGGGCATTTTATATATGTAATGACCCACTATTCTTATTCTTTCTTAAGTAGGGTGGTTGACACTAGATTAGAGTTTGGCTTATAATGGAAGAGAGAAGGCCATGTCGTGCATGTCATATATCAATCACTTCTTTTTTTTTTTTTTTTGTTTTTTTTTGTTTTGCTATGTATACATGATATACATTTGGACATGGATGCATAGGTATATGTGCATATCTAAATTTGGTCTGGAGTGTTCAGATTTTTCCTTTAATTTCTTCCAATTTTTTGGTCCAGTAGAAAGAAAAGATTCAGAGTTATTCTTTCTCATAAATTTTTTATTTTTCAAGTTGTTTTGACTTTGTCTTGTCTATTCAAGCCAACAAAATAGAAATTTTTATAAAGGTAATGATGTTCACATCAATATTTTGGTATTCTTGGGATTCATATGATGGTCTCTATCAGTGTTTTATATTTTGGTTTAGCACTTGTGCTTACCGTCAAGTACAGTACATAAAAAGAATTAAGATGTTCAAAGGGACCTTCCAGTCTCATTTGTTCTATCAACTACAATGAACTGGGTGGAATTTGAAACTATGTTTATATATATTGAATGTTGATTGATTTTGCTGGAGTCTGAACTGTCCAAAATGACTGACCTTGTTCGTTCATGAGGTAATGGACAAACCATATCTGATTCTGGTCATTTTAAATCTGTTTGATGCTCTAGTACATACTTATACACATGATAATGTCCTTTTTTTTCATAGCAGATTTCTACACACCCAGATTGAGGTGTCCTTTGTTTCTTTGAGTTGATAAGACTTTCTCACTCCCACATAATACTGCCCTTGATTTGCCGAGCAGATATACGCAAAATAAAGGTTTGAGGTGTCTTATTTTTTGATTCTCACTCCTAGATTTTATCTCATATCATTACGTCACTGGGAATGTGTGAACGACAGAACCATTTATTCTTCAGTTCTTTGAAGCTAAGGATAGAGATCTTGAATTTGGTTGCGTCAAAGTTTTAGAGGTTCACATTTTCATTACCTGCGTGTACCACATTTTTTCCCTCTCTCTGCGCGCATGTGCTTGTACTTGATTGGTGCAATTTATTTGTTTTTTAGGGCTTACCTGCACCATCTTAATATTAAGCTTTTGATACTGTGGCTTGATGCCTTGAAATTTGATTGCAGATTGGATTTCTTTATTTGAGATATGCTGCTGATCCAAAGACCTTATGGAATTGGTGTGAACCATACATTAAAGATGATGAGGTACTTTCTCATAGCCTTTTTTAATTCATAATTTAGATTTGGTCAATATTGAATTGTTTGGGAAGTCATTAGATTGTGTTGAAATGGCCTTTTGAATGTTAGAGCTCTGTATTCCGGTGCAGAATTACATGCCTCCAGCAATTGTTTTGATTGGGATATATCTGATGATTTTTATTCTTTAGCCCATAAAAATATATATATATATATCAATGAATATGAAACCATTTTTAAGCACATTTATCAATGCCTTCAGAAGTTGCCAGCAATTCTAAAACAACCCAAAACGTAATATTAATTTTAGGAATAATTGATGTTTCCTCTTCCTTGTTACAAATGATACACATGGCTATAGAGAAAACCCTCTTCCTGCAGATTTCTGTGGTCTAGCAAACTAGATTAGAGGAAACTTAAGGATGTCTTTCTATTCCAGATACCTTTTCTCTCTCCCCTTTGCAAGGTTGAGTGGAAGTTTTTCGCTGAAATCTTCCATTATTTATGACTTTCTGTATCTGACCCAGCCGCAGAATAAAGTGCTTGAAAGAAAGATCAATGTTATTTTGATGGAAATATTGAAAAGAGAACAGGTTTCCAGTTCTGATGTGCCTCCCATTCTGATGCAACGAGAAGTCACCGAAGTTCTGTCGTGAGATGCTTCAGTGAAGTGTGAAAAACAGGTTTCCATGGAAGTATTATCACAGGCATCCAAATATCAGTGCACCTGAAAACATTTTACAAAGACCTTATATCCATCTGGGACTTTTAATTTCAAGAATAAAGTCAAGTCATTTCTACAAGGTTCTTTAGTTTGCACTTTATAGAATGATGAGCTAATAAAGAGCACTGGAAGACCCAAATTGTTCTCCCTACTGTAAAATGTTTGCACAAGGTTGATACTTTTGAATGCTGTTGCTTTAGCAAATCAAATGGGGTGGCTGTCCTTATCAAAACTTTAAATCTGGCATTAGAGCTGTGTGGCTTTTGTTTGACCTTGATTATGTTGCATTTTTAGCAGCAGATGCTACCATATACTGTTGCATAACAGCTTTTATTGCCATTACCCATGCACTGTTTTCTGCCATTATATAAGTGCAGGGCCACAGATACATGAAATGGTAACACTGGTCATTCAGAATGAGTCAAATGACATTTGCAGCCTTTATCTGAATTTTAAACATCAGTAGGTTGCTGACATTTTTAACTTTAGATATAATTTAAAAAATGATGTGCAGGATTATTCAGCTGTCATGATCCCATCTCCTATGCACAAACTTTCAATGTTTTTCACGTTTATCTTATATACTGCTCTTAACATACTAGTTATAGATTTTCTGATTTTTTTTTCACAGTATCTACAGTTTCCGTGTTCTTTTCATAATCTGTTCGAGTGATGATTTTATATTTCAGGAATTTTCTCCGGGTTCTAATGGACGAAAGACGACAATGGGTGTGTATGTGCGTGACTTGCTTCTTGGCCAGGTTACTTGCCTTCTTTTAATGTTTTTTGTCACTGTCACATTCTTTTATTCTTATTTTGGCAAAAATAACAGATACCCTATGTTTTGCTCTTTCAGTACTACTTTGATACCCTTTTCCCCCGCATTCCTGTTCCTATATCGCGGCAGATTGGATCCAATCTTGAGAAGCTGAAGCTCCCCACCAAACCTTCTGGTGCAACAGGGGATTCTGTCCGCCATGGATCTGATGACACTGCACGCCGACCACCATCTGTGAAGGCAGCACTTTCAGTCTCCTTTGGTCAGCGTGCTCCTCATCGTGCATCAACCAGAGACTCATCACCTGTTCGTCGTACGCTACCACCACCCTCTTATGATAGAGTAAATGATGATCCAAGAAGATCTCCTGGCAGTCGTCGCAGCCAAAGTCATGATTATTCTGATAAAGAATATTTAGACAGAGACAGAGATAGAGACAGGGTTCGGGATTGGGAACGAGAGAGAGACCGACACCGTGACCGTGACAGAGAAGGAGACAGGGACAGAAGGTATGATTATGATCAGAGGTCCAGGCATTCTGACAGAGAAAGCAGAAGGGACTATGAAAGGAGCAGCCGTGATGGAAGTAGGCATTACAGAGACAGTAGTTCTCGCAGAAGCCAGAGTAGGGGTCGCAGCCGAAGCAGGAGCAGAAGCCGAAGTTTGCAGGCTGCTGTTTCATCATTTGATCATTATTCGAGTCCACATAGGAATGGAAGCAATGAGAAAGCATCTGCCTCTAGCAATCTGGCAAAGCTCAAGGACCTGTATGGTGACTTGAGTGATCAGAAAGGAGATACTGGTGTGGAAAGGGTTCCACGAAGGGATAATGGTGGTGAAGAGGTCATTCGGCTTGGTGGTTCTACTTGGAAATAGTTAAAAAGATAGGTTATGATGCGTTTCACAAATCAGCTGCATCATTTGGGTATTCGAGCAGAGGCTAACTTATTTGTTCGAATCAAGGAACATTTGCCTTGATGAGCTCTTTATTCTCTCTGTAGGCGTAGTAACATATCACTGATGATGGCACTTATAGATACGACAATGTGCTAATCAGAGGGATGTATGTATGTTAGATTCTTCCCTTTCAAATTCTTACATTCTGTTAAATTCTTATTTGCACTTAAAATATTTTAAAGAACTTGTTAAATATGTACTCTAAGCGATATGTTGAAAGACTTCTTCAAAATCATATTTCACTAATTATCCTTCATCTACCTCTATAAAAAATTTCGAATCAATATGAATAATGAGTCAGAATCTGACAAGGAATTAGTGATGGATCAAAATAGAGATCAAATCTTTCCTGGAGGAATCACGTTCCTCAGCTATAGACAATGCCATGGCAAAGCTAGAGTGAGTGGAGAATCTCTTTTTTTTTTTTTTTTTTTTTTTTTACAACTAAAGTGGCCTTCAAAAGCAGAGATGGTCGGAGTTGTCTAATAAAGTTCTTGTCGTCATCGATGGCTCCGACCAATTTCATGGAGACGAAGCTGGAAATGTTGTCTCGCGTGGACCTCTATAGATGAGGCAAGGATGCAATGACGATGGCACGTGAGAGCACTCACTAATGATGATGTTGAAAGTTGTGAGGAATTTTGTTTATTGTGTTGATTTATTTATACTTTCATTTTAGATTTTTATTTTTTTTCTATGCTGGCATGATTGTGATGGCTTGTGAGAGAGTTTACTTCTGAATCATGGTGACGTATTTTTCAAAATATACTTTGTTAATTTTGATCCGGTTGTTACAGCTAAACGGGGGGGACATCATGGCTAATGAATATCTTGCTGCTATAACTGATACTCAGCCTTATATTCATAACAACAATATCAGCATTGAGGATCCAATTAACTCTAACATGCCTTTTGCTATTTATTGATTTAGCTATAAAAAGAGCAACCATTGCTGTGTTGGTTACTGATAGAAGGAGAAGAATTATAGATGGGATGACATGCTTCAAGGTGGCTGCCTCCAAGGTCCAAGCTCATACTCAAGCAAGAACAAAACTTTCCCATTTTGTTAATGTTTCTCTTACTTTAATTCCTAAGCATTTAAACAAGCCTAATGTTTGGCTTGTAAAATGCCTAACTCAGAGAAGTCTCCCTTTTGCTTGGGTTTTTAATCCTCTTTCTGCTTTTGTAAATCCTTATCTCTTGTATTTTTTGGCCTTATTAATGCATTTTACTTTTGATCCGAAAAAAAAAGAAGAAATCAAGATTCTTATTATTATTCTTTTTTGAAATAAACACTTGATGAATCTTACCAAGTCATTCAAATAATTAGTTGGAATTTTAATTCTAATGATTGGATTATGAATATTTTATTAAGTAAGGTTCCTAGGATGTAAGCTCAAAATTAGAAAATTAGATTGAATTTAATATTTAAAATTTATGAAATCAATATAACATCAGATTTCTAATTTTTAGTGGGTTGCCAAACACTAAAATAGAATTTTATATTCAATTTTAATTCTGAACTCCCTAAAAGATGTTAGAGTCATTTTATATAAAATCTAAAATGAACTGAAGACTTCAAGTTAAACGGTGTCACATTGATGTTTAAATAATTTGTCTAAAACAAAAGAACATAATGTGTTAGGGCAAAACAGAATACTATTGTCGTATTTTACCAAAAAAAAAAAAAAAAAGAAAAAAGAAAAACTTTGAAGCATCTAACGGTTTCTCAACGAATATAGAAAACCTCCTCTGCTCTGCTGGTTAGTTTGCTGCTGCCCAAAGGAAGAGAAACTCACTGACGAGGAGAGATAACCAAGCAAACTGATTAAACATTAAAAGAAATGGAAAACAGCAGCAATAAGGAGCAAATAGTGGACGTGGGGTCGGTGGTAGAAGCTATTTCCACTGGTCTTTATCAGGTCGAAAGCCTCTGTATGCGTTGCGGCGAAAATGTAAGCTATATAACACCATAGTTTAGTTTTCTAGTTTCACCATACTTTGCTTCATCTATCATATGGTTATTAGATTTTTTTTTTTTTTTTGATGTCATTGTGTATGTTTTCGTCAGGGACTAACAAGGATTTTATTGACATTAATCCCGCACTTTAGAAATGTGATATTTCTTATGTATATACAAATTTGCTACTTAGTGAGGCAATGCAAATTTTCTTGTACACCTTGCTTGCAAGGTTTTTGACGCTGAAAGCTTTAGTTTTATTTGATTAATTTAACCGTTGTTTTTATTTATCTATATGCAAGTGGTCTACGTGATGGAACACAATTATGCTCAAATTTATTTTGACTGCAGATCCTGTTATCGGCCTTTGAATGTCCCCACTGTGGTGAGAGGTAAATTATATATTATTGCTTTAAAATGTGGGGAATGTTGTGAATATGCGCTTAAAATGATTCTCTGAGTAGGTTCCAATTTTTCTTTCCCTGCCATTGTTTCTTATCAGGAACAATGAAGTCCAGTTTGCGGGTGAAATCCAGCCTCGGGGTTGTTCTTACTATTTGGAGATTCAATCTGGCGAGCAGAAGGTTGCCTTGACTGTAATAAAATGTTTTATGATTTATAATGTGTTAAATTTGTACTTATGCAATAACGGTTGCTTTCCACATTGTGTTAAACTAACTTACATGTTATGATGATAGTAAGGTGAAATGAGGACTGGGATTTTGATAACTCATGTACATATAATTTTGTTATGATGTTGACCAGTTAATGCCAGTTGGGAAATTTTCATGATGGTTCAAGGCTATGTTTTCTGGCCTGTGAATTTTGCATCTGAGGTAAGGAATAGCACCCTAGCACATTTTAGGGAGTTAGTTGTGATCGGCATCAAATTATAAAGATATAATGGCAAGTATGTTGTTCTTTTGTCTTAGTAATTCATGGACTATCCTCTCCCTATTGGGATTTGCTATATCCCCTAACTGTTAAAATATTGATGAAATTGTGATTATCTTGTTTTCTTTCCTACTGCTTTGGAGTCATTGGTCCTCGCTCCCTCTCTATTTGTTGATGGAACAATTGTTATTTGAATTTATTGCGTAACCCTGAAAAAGTGACTCGTTGTATTTTGAAGTTGTCTCTGAGGGATAAATTTCTACATCTTCTATTTGTTGACCTTCTTATGTCAAAACTGTTATCAGCAATTATAGAAAATTCTATTACTTATGTGGATGCAACTTCTACAATGTTCAAAATTTGTTTCCTTTTCACTCTGTTTTGATGCGTTCTATTTTCTTTGTGCCTTTTTGTTTGCTATTCAGATTTTTTTTCTATTTATTAGTCCTTATCTGTTTGGAGCTAGTTTTCAGTTGATTTGTCTGCAGATGAGTATGTAAGAAAAACTGTTTTGCTCTTGTCACCAAAATGTAAGGAGGCTGTACCAGTAATTGATCGAGTTTATGTGTTTGAAATGCAGGCGCTTAACCGACAAGTAGTAAAATCTGAGTCTGCCACCATAAAGGTATATTTACTTGATCACACTTGCTCTTTTTTAAACATGAATGTGTTGGCCTACAATTCATAATCTTCATCTGTTCTGTGCCTAATTGCTTTGTTTGAATCTGAATTGGACCTTTCCATGCACTTAAGGCCCAGTTGTAGCAGTCGTTTGGTGTAGGGCAGGACGACAACCAGCTTATTAAGGCTTTCATGGTGGAACAATTGAAGCCATTGATTGGTCTTAGGTTAGTGAAAAGGATTTAGGCTCCATTTGGGATAGAGTAAATAGCGGCATGGAAAGAAAATGAGGGGACCATAATTTCTTTCTTGTTACATGGGTCCCATGTTTCATCTTCCTCCCATGTTTCTCTCCTCCCACTCTTCCTCTCTCTATCTCTCTCTCCCCCCTCCCCTCCACCCCCCCCCCCCCCCCAAACATAACCTTTGGCATTTAGGTTTACATTCTTCTTGATTTCGTTTTCCCCTCCTTTGTTTTGCTAGTTTCCTTAGATAAGCTAGTTCATATGTCCTTGTGCAAGTTCAAGTTTAAGCTTGTAGACTCTCTAAGTTGGTAGTCCAATCCAACATTTCAGATTCAGATGGGTTTGTTTCAGAGAACATAAGCATACTTGTCTTGTATGTTCATGCACATATGTATTATGGTGGTTCAACGCACAAATTTGTTTAAGATATCTATCTTGATCTATTTATTAAATGATCAGTTTGCTTTTAGCTGTTGGACTAAAGTGAGCAGGCAATTGCATAAGTTTCTAGGAAGGCAAAGCTGAAATAAGAGATTCTTCTTAAGAAGACTGGCTATAGATAACTGCTTTCCTTTATATATACCATCATTGTAATTCTTTATACCTACTCCACCATGAATGAGACTCACACAGTTTTACTTTCCTTTGTCACTTGAAAACATAAGGCCAACTTTATTTCTTTCGCTTTTCTGCCTCTGGATTGATTCAGGCTCACTGCTAAAGCCCTGAAGCACGACAAAATTGTTGAAGGCAGTTGCTGAGGAAAAGACTATTCAAACCGTTTGATTAGGACTGTAGGCTTCCCTTTTGCTAGGCAGTGACATTCCTGCTCCTCCTTTGCGAGCTAGTTTCATTTTCATTTTGTATCTTGAAGCCTTTTTCATCTTTTATTGCCTTCCATTCATTGACAGTTTCCATGTAGCCTGTGTAACAGGAGTTGGATTTCTTTTGTAAGTGACAAATCAAACTAAACCAATGAAATTTGGTTACTTTAAGTTAGTCATTGGGTCAGTTTGATTTTGTTAATACTTTTGATAATTCTTTGGTCGCAATTTAACCAAAATAGCCATTTTTTCTCTAACGTATACCCTATATTTTTTATTGATTTTTAATTTAATGTTATAATAATAAAAATTATGAATTTTTTTTTAATAACCTAACTGAAATGCTGATTTTCTTATCCTAGGTGTGGAGTTAGTATATATAGTCTGAAAGTTTGAGAAATTTCTTCACATTTTTATTCTAATATATTGATTTGTGATTCTTTTTTGGCATTCTTTCTTTGAAGGCAGATTCCTGAATTGGATTTTGAGATCCCTCCAGAGGCACAGCTTGGCAGTTTGTCAACAGTATCCCCTTTTAACTCTCTGTTCTCAAGCTGCCTATTTTTCTTGTGACATGGTTCTAATTGTCTTTTCTGTTGATGAATCTTTTGAATTTCCCTATTGACAATTAACATACTATTGATATATTTCCAGTGGTTGTTCTCTACTCTAAATATGCATTTTCTAACTCAATTTGATGATAGAGCTAATTTTCTTACATCAATAATACTAAAATACAGTATAGCAAAGTTAAAGCTTAAAAGAAGGTAGAGCTGCATTTTAAATGAACATAACGGAAAGAAGCAACCAAATAAAACAGAACGAATGGATGGATGAGTTTCTAACTGAAATTTAGTGGCAAAACTGCAAAATATATGTGTATATACTGAACCTTGAAACAGGGCCATAGCAGTGTCAGGAAAGTAACTAGTGTTGCCTCGGCCTATTTTGGCAATATTAGTGCAAATAGGAGGAATTATTGAATCACTTTCTTTATTTACTGTGGGAATTCAAAATTATTGTATGAAAAGGTACAAAACTGAAGGTGATAATATTCTCTTTACACAAAAAGTCAAACTATGGTAGTCATTGCAGTGAGAAAGTTTCCTTTTTGTTCCTTGGTGAACTTCATTTGCTAAGGTTCTTACTTGAAGCTATCCTATCTTCTTATTTGTTCTGAATGAGTATTTCTACTCTGTTATCTGGGTAAATAAATGGTAACTAATCAATTTGAGAAAGGAATGTGGCAGCAAATACTATTAAGTAGCTTTGCACATAAATTTGATGTGGAGCTCAATAAGTTTCTGTGTAGTGATTGATACTCTGATATATCCTTCTGGGTTGCTAGTGGATTGATTCAAGTTCGACAAGCTTAATCAGTTATCAATTTTGATAGCAAGTTTTTCTGTATGAGTTGCTGCATACTTGTCTATGTTCCTAGATTATTCTTTCTGCCCCTTCAAATAGGGGTGTAATCGGTATACCGCGGCTACCGAAACCGCCACTTTTTACAATATCGCATACTACCGATACTGTAGAAATATAATACTGATACCGATACTGATAATGTTAAAGATGAAAACCGTAAAAACAGATACCATTAATATAATGCAGTATTGGCGGTATCCGATACCGATACCGAAATTACAATATATTTTTTAAATCAATAGAAATAATGATTTTCAAATCAATACAAACAATAAATAAAACATCATAATTCAAGTCACAACATAATATTACAAACACGTTTTTGTTAATAAAACAAATACATTCATCCAAATAAACAAATTTCAATTTTGAAAAATAAAAACATATTCCATCCAAATAAACACATTTTTTTTACTAAACGGTATACCATTTAAAATTTTCAAAAAACTGAAACCGATACTGATACCACCAAAATTTGAATTTTAATACCGAAAATTTTCGGTATCAGTATTTATCGGTATTGACGGTGCGGTTTTGGTGGTATGCCATTTAGATACCGTGAAACTTACACCCCTACCTTCAAATATTTAATTCTCCTTTTTGGAATGCTTACCTTAGGTGGAAGGAATTTTGACGCGAGGTGCAAATGAATTGCAAGCACTTCAAGAAGAGCAGAAGGTGCATGTCAAGTTTGTTGCCTTTTTATTTTCAATCTTCCCTTTCTCGTCTTTATCTATCTCCTTAATTGTATTTTTTTGGCTATCCAGAAAGTTGATCCTCAGACTGCTGAAAAGATAGACCAGTTTTTGTTGAAATTGAGAGCTTTTGCAACAGGAGATTCATCTTTTACTTTCATCCTGGATGATCCTGCTGGAAACAGCTTCATTGAGAATCCGTAAGGGAAATTTTATTGCCTGCTTCCTAGTGCAAATGCACATGCACCCACTTGTTTTGAAGATCTGAATTTTAGGTTCTCATTATGTGATGTAGCTCAAACTTGGATGATTTGGCTATGTAAATTATGCTTTTCGGACAAATTTGGACATTTGGACTATATTGTGTTTATTTTGTATCATGTTGAACCTCCTTTTGCTGCCTTTTTCTTATTAAAATTTATATGAGGACATAATGATATGTGAATAGGTTTGCTCCATCACCGGATCCATGGTTGAGTATTAAGTTCTATGAGCGTACTCCAGAGCAACAAGCATCATTGGGCTATTTAGTTGATCCATCACAGTTGGGAGGAGCCAGTGACGTACCACCATCAGATGTGACAAGCAGTGTCTCTGATCAAATAAGAGAACCTCATGTATCAGTTGGAGCAGTGGCTGGCCAACGGGCTATTGTTCATAGTAATGGCGCAGAAATGGCTGAAGCTTTGTTTAGGTACTCTGCACCCGAAGAGGTAATGCAATCTTAAATACTCCATTAGTTAAATTATAGTCTTCTATGTTTTATTTTTCTTTTATAGTCATATTTCTTAAACAGGTGATGACTTTCCCGTCAACCTGTGGTGCTTGTGCCAGCAGATGGGAGACTCGAATGTTTGTCACCAGTATCCTTGACCGCTTTGGGGTGGGGGTTCTCTTGAATGATGCAATTTCTTTTATTTCAAATATGCCAATATTGGCTAAGAATCTATAATTAAGTTCTGGTATGCAGTAGTAGAGCAGGGTGTCCCCAAGTCCCAAGTGTTACTTGCTAATTAGGGTTAAATATGATTATCACCCTGGGTTTTAATTATTATACTAAATAGTCATTCAGTTTTATATATTACACCAAAATGTCCTTGTAGTTTGACTCCGTTAGACTAAGATGTCTTTCTGTTAAAATTTTTATTAAATTAATGTGAAAAGTTCATATTACCCCCTTAATTTTCATTTCCTATTTTACCTACAACCATCAGGATCCTCTTATATCATTATGATAAAATTAATTAGTTAACAAATTAATCATCATACTTGACAGCAACATTAATCATTATCAACCAAAATTAAATAAATAAAAATAAATTAAAATACGTTTCCTTTCTTCTTGCCCCAGCCACAAGCTTTGGATTCAGAGTCAGATTGAGATTGGACGACCCTGATTAATTCTCCCTTGTAAGTCGGCAATGACACTCTGCTGACTATCCTCGGTAATGGCTGCAAAGAAATAAGGTAGTGTTGCCTTAGGCTTCAGGGAACTGATCCAATGCAGGCACAACCTTAGGATGCAAGTCACACCCCTTTCGAAGGACGTGACAGCCATGGTGGGTTAGGTTTGGATTTTGGAGTTACAGTAGGGGTGGGGATGGTGGTGGAGCGGGGGAAGCGGGCTGCAACTCTCCTTCATGATTTGTTGCAATTTCATTTCCAGCTCCTTCAACTTCTTTTATACCATGCAGAGTCACAGATATCTATGAATACCTGACAACAAACGAAGTCTCTAATCCAGGAAGGGGAGAGAGAGAGAGAGAAATCCACCACTACCTCCACACCCATGGCCAGCCATGTCCACCACCTTGGCCCCCTCCACAAAGCATAGTGCAACAAAATTACAATCAAAACAACCGACAATCCACAAACAATTTAAAAGAAAACAAATGCTTCCTTTACCACAACCATAGCATTTTCAACACTAATAAAATAAAATCCTTAAATAAAAAATCAAAAATTAAAAAAAAATTGAAGGTTACCAGCTTAAGCAGGAGGAAGTGGCTTAGTAGGGAGCTTAGCCAGCATAGCAAGTTGAGAGAAGCCAACAACTTCTCGGGCAACCTTGAGTTAAGCCTGAGCTTGAGTGGTAGCAGCGATGAGGAGAGTGGGGTCCCCATTGTCGTCATTGCTGTGGAGATGGAAATTTGCGGTTGCTGTTGTATTTGGATAGAAGGATAAACTTGAATGCTGATTGGATGAGCTAGAGGCATTTAAAAACCAAGTAAGGTTATTTATGACAGTAGCTAAATATTATGACTTACATTTTGAATTTTTTGCCCATTGACTGACAGAAAATGCTATTAAAATAGATGAAAGGATGTTCTACTATAATGGAATTAGACCATCAGGATGTTCTACTGTAATATATAAAACTGGAGGATTGTTTGGTATACTATCAGAAAACCCAGCACATTATCATATTTAACCCCACTAATTATTGGCTTGTGTTTATCAAGTTAAAATTAACATAAAATGCAGTCAATAAACTTTCTGCTTAAGTTGCAGATTCTTGATTGATTTATGAACATTATCACTTAAGGTAAATATTTTATAATATCAAAAACAATGATATGTAGCGAAAAAATGGAAATTAACTTCCCAAAATAAGTATATGTTTCAAGATATTTTCAAATAAATCTGTGGGATGTCCCTGTTGCCTTCATCTTGTGTCCTATTATGGTGACTGGTCATCGTGTGTCCTACTATGGTGACTGGTCAATCATTACTTTTATCTCCTTTTGATTGTTATTTGAAAATTAACAGTTGGATAACTTTCTTGAGACAACATCTCTTTAAGTAGCCGAGAGAATATGTTTTTGAGAGGAGCATTAGAGAGAATTTGGAAAGGAAATATTTGCAATTTTAATGACAAGAGAAGCTACTGGCAATGCATGGTTGATTGAGAAACTTGATTGATGTCGTTTTTTTCAGGCCCTACTTTAGATATGTTGAAGGATTGCTGGCTTATTGGAGAGAACTGTCTACGAGGCCTTTGAGTGATTAGCCTAAACTGTGCTGTTTTCAGTTGTGTTTGATGAAATTTTTTGGTGAGAGATGACAAAAACATTTGAGGATAAATGTGGTGGATGATTAGAAGGTGTCTTACGGAATTTGTTTTCTGTGATAATGTTTCATTTACCCTGTAGTGACCTTTTTCAAGAAGTTTGCGCTAGAATATATGTTAGAGGCTTGTTTACTCCTGGTTCCCCTTTTCAACTCCTTGTATATTTTTTCTGTTCTTTAAATTTCTATTCGTTTTTTATTTTCCTTTGTCAGTCTAAGTAAAATTTTTCTTCTGATGAACCAGAAAAAGTATTTGTGGTATGAAGAAATGCTGGAAAGTAACTCTTCATTTATAGTGTTCCATTACATGATTTCATATTCTGCATTTTAAGGTGTAGAAAGTAACTCTTCAAGGACGTAGAAAACATGGAATCTGACAATAATAGTTGTGGTGAGAAATTATGCATCACATAATTGATTTGCATGGTTCAATTTTTAAGGCTGAAGCTGAACTCACTTAAAATCTTACAATTTAAAAGTTCATTATTTAAAATTATGCATAAGAGTTTGCCCTTAACAGATATGCAGAAATTCCTTATTTCCCAGAAGTAATTGTAATGGCATCAACTTGTGATTCCTGTGGTTACCGCAATTCTGAGGTTTGTTGTCAAACGATTTTACTTTCTATTATTCTGTCAATGGTATGGTTGCGAGTGACATTTTCCATGCAGTTGAAACCTGGTGGGCCAATTCCTGAAAAAGGAAAGAGAATCACTCTACATGTGAAAAACATCAATGACCTAAGCCGTGATTTAATAAAGGTATGTTCGAACGTTTCTCTCTGTTATACTTTTCTATATGAGATGCAACATCATTTCCTTAGGAGTTATCTTATGGTTAGAAAAATACATGCAAGGATATGAAACATCTGTTATACGTTGCTGAAAAGAGCATGTTAAATGAATAAGGAAATCATTGTTACTGCTAGTGGGGAAAATGTGGATTGATAATGGAGATGAAGAAATAGGTACAGGAATTAGTGCACGAGGGTCCTTGCTTTGCAAAGAAAAGGGCTATCTATTTTGTGCAAGCTTCTTTTTGCATATTTCCTCCTGTTTCTCTGCAAAAAGGTTGTTTCCATAATCTGAACTTGCAAGCTTTTTATCAAGAATAATAATAACAAACTTAGCATTGCTTACATAGGGGGCTAAATGCAAAAATTCTATAGTTGCCAATTCCATTTATATGAAACAATGTCTTCTTTAATGGTGTGTTGGGAGTTCGTTAGGATGGGGGACTGGTTAACCTCCTCTTGTGACTCGGGACATGTTCCCTGGCTGGTTATCTAGGTTGAATTTAGGGCTTGATTGCAAGCTGAATAAGTAGGAATTTTGGGTTGAACAATTAGGTTTGTATGGGAGTAGGGTAAAGAAGCAAAACTTAAACAAGAATAGAAGGTTATCAGCTGTTTATAGTCAGAATAAAAGGCTGTAAACAGTAACACGTGAACAATAAAAGTAAAATAAAAGGGTTTAGGTGTCACATCTCAACATCCTCAGGCTTTACACCTAAGGTCCCAAATGAATTACACTAGTGGTTGCATCACACAACTCAAAGAAGCATAAGTATTGGAATTTTATCATTGCATGAAAAACTTAGTATTAAGCTTTACAATCATGGTAATCAGGTGTTTGTAGGCTCAAATATAATCATAAACCTTCAAGTTAAAAGTACTTAAGAACTAGTCATAATCCTCTAAGGATTTGGACTCCAAACAAAAATAAAAGGAATATACATTAACTTAAATTAATGAGGACTCTAATTAAGACTCTAAAGCGACATATATATTCCTAACGCAGTCTTGACCGCTTTTCTTGCTGATATATAAATTACAATTTTGCCCTTGAATTTAAAATATTGAACCAGCAGCTAGTAAACATATAAATATAAGTCTACCAGGACTAAAACGTACTCTATAATTTCTCCAATAAATCCTGAATTTAATTTGGACCATAGTTCTAAGCTTGAGTTTTGAATTTACATTTTCTAGAATTCCTTTTCCACATTATTCTCTCTTGGTTGGAGAATATTCGCCTTAAGATTTAAAGTGCCTGAGTATGAATATAGATGATTTGGTTTTCAGGAGCATGCTCATCATGAAGTCCCTTTGCTTTCATGCTTAAGGACTTATGTGGTGTTAAATAGAATTGGGTAGAACTCATTCCCAAAAGTTTAATTAGAGCCAAAAAACTATGTTACATAGATACTTACAGAACTGCTTTTCCTTGTTCAATACTTCAGTCAGGACTCCTACTTATGAATTGGAAAATCCTTGTAATCACTAAGTTGGTCTCATGGAGATACTAAAATTCTTAAATGGTATAAAAACCTTGAGTAGAATATTCTAAAAAGAAGGTTAGATGCTATTATTAAATAGAGAACTTCTGTGATGTAAATCTGAATTTCCATAATTAAGATTTAAATCAAAATAAAACTAAATCTAATTTTCTTTAAAAGCATTAAAGGTGCTTTATGTTTCCTTTTTTACTTTATTCTCTGTTTTAAATATGCTTTATATACTACATATATATGCTACTACTTTTTAGACATGCTCCGTACTTTTATTTTTGAAGTGGTTTCTAATCATTCACTGATAATCATGTGGAGTTACTACCAGTCAGATACTGCAAGTGTGAAAGTCGCGGAACTTGAGTTGGAGTTGGCTAGTGGCACATTGGGAGGGGTTGTTACCACCGTTGAAGGTTTAATTACAAAAATTAGTGAAAGTGAGTGTAGCTTTCCTCATCTGCTTTCTCAGTGTCATTGTCAGTCATTGAATGCATAGTTATTTTGTCTTGAATTGTCTTTTGCCTCTATTTGTTTCAAAATATGGTAAAATCAAGTTACTTTAGAGAGGAATTAATTTCAGTCTATCTGGCCTATTCTTGTATTTGTAAACTATATATGTGCTACAATTCTTCTTTTTTTTTAGGATGAAAAATGAGGAAATGGAAATCAGGCCAAAAGTGGTATGTTTTGCAAGAATTGTATTAATTTATTAAATCCCTATATTAAAAACCAAAAACACCTTTATTTATACAAGAATGTCTTTTTATAAATAAGGGTAAAATAGGAAAATGGAGATTCGTTCTACTTATCAATTATCCAAACAATAGAATTTAAGAAATTTGTCACTATAAATTTTATTCCAAACAGAAATTCTACTATAAATTTCATTTGAATTGAGTTTTTGTGAAAGAATTGTTCCAGACAAGGCTTAGCAATTCTAGGGATTTTTTTTAGTGTTGTTTTACATGATTGGAGGGCATTACATTTTTTGTTTTTTCTATATTCTTTCCTCAATATTGGTAGTTGTAGATTGGCATATTCCTCATCCTCCATTGTACAATGTAAATGCTAAGATGTTTTCAACATGTGCACCATAGACTATCTACAGATGATCATCAGGGATAACAAAAGGAAGAACAGAACTAAAACTTTGCCCCCCCTCCTCCTCCTCCTCCCCATAACACCTCCCCCCGGCCAAAAAAAAGCCCAAACGCCCACACACGCATTTCTTTCTCCTTCCTGTACTTCGTTTTTATGTACTTCCATTTTTGTGATATATGATTTACCTTATAGATTCTTTGTATAGCTTATATATCGAGTTATAAATCATTCCATCTCTGACTTATGCGTATAGGCCTTGAAAGAATACATGGTTTTACCTTTGGGGATAGTCTTGATGAATTTAAAAGGAGTAAGCAGCTTGACTTCAAATCAAGGTTAAAAAAGGTAACATATTTCTCCTTCTCCTGCCTTTCTTTTTCTTCTTTTCTTTTAACATATATGGAGAGTGGAAAATTTTTTACTTCTTCGGGTTGTTGGCAAGGGTGATGATTGTTCAATAACATATGCTTTGAATGCTTAGGAGCTTTTCGTTTGGTTCTTGCATTGTTAAGTAGAACTACTACATCCTTTACATAGAGTGCATTTTATTAACCAATAAGAAAAATTACAAATCAGAAGAACAGATTTTTTCCTGTTAACCAAATGATATGGAGAAGAGAAAAACATATATTAATCAAAAAATAAATTACAAATGGAGGATAGATTGTTTTCATGTTAAACAAATGATGTGAGGCAGGTATAGGTTTAAAAACTTCTGTAATTTTGAGAGACTTTTCTAATTCAAATGAGAAAGTAAGTGGTGACAGGTATAGACATAAAATTTTTCCCATAAAGCATTGGGAGATTGCTTCAGGGCCTTCGGAGGCAACATATTTAGGTGTTATGCATTATGTTTTGAGGGGACTCTCTTGTAAAAGTGAGTATCATAACAAAAAAAAAAAAAAGGTAATGAAGTAATGTGCACCTCATGTTCAATATTATCTAAAGTATTTCTTAAGAAATCCTTGAAGGAAAAATCATGAAAATTTTAATTCATAAGGATCTGAGCATTTCTTTACAGTTTTCATATTCAGTTTACAGAAATTATGGTGTGAGAACATCAATTCTGAGCATCTTATCTCTTGCAATAGCTCTAATTGTCATTTTTCAGCGCTCTATTGGTTCTGGACATGCCAACTTTGCAACGCATTAAACAAATGGTTTTATATAATTCATGCCGAAAGACAGTGCAATAAAAATATGGACCCGAATGATAGCCAGACCCTCTCCTTACTGCAGGTTACACAAAGGTCAACAGATTAATGCTTTGATGAAATAAAATCCTTTTGTCTCTATGTGTTATCTGCTTAGTACGTTATCAGTTATTTCTGTTGAGAAATTTAATCTTTCATTAATGGTGCATGAGCTTTGTTAGTCTCAATTACATGATCTGGTTACGGGGAAGGTAAACGAAAATTCGTTTGGGGTTCAGGTTGTTCGTACCAAAAAACATTGTGACAGAACGTCAAGTTAGGAACTGGTAAAAGAGTTGTTGTTTGACAGATTTCCTACCTTCTTAGCGACTGCAATTTTAGCCATAGTTTAGTTTCATTTGTTCAAAGGTACTGTGAAAACTCATTAAATCTTCTAACTGGGTGGGGGTGGTTGGTGTAGCAAAGGTTATTCTTGGGTGCAACGGAAATTCTTTGTTGAATGGCTGGCTATGAAGTATGAAGAGGCTTTTGGTTAACTCTGGTTGTCAAGGTGGTTATAGTGTGAAAAAGAACTTAAATTGGCCAGGAAATGTTTCTAAATCAAACTTTGCAATGTCATTTCTTTCCACTGGTGTCGGAACTCATAATATCCTTTTAGTTGGGTGGATGAGGTTGGTGTAGGAACAGATAATCTTGGGTAGAACAAATATTCTTTGATAAAGGGTTGCAATGAAGTATAAGGAAGCATGTGGTTGACTGTGGTTTTTAAAGTAGATATGATGTGAAAAAAGAATTTAGAAATGGCCAGGAAATGTTTGCTAAACAAGCTGCAAGGTTGGAGACTGCAGTTGGATGCTGCTTAGGGAAGATTTATAATCTGGAAAGGGACTACTGATAGATTTGTGTACATATATTTATGTTTGTGGATGAAAATGAAAGACTCACCTGCTATGATTTGGACGGTTTGCCCTGGAATTCATGTTCATTAGTCCTCTGACAGATGAGGCATTGAAATCGATGGAGGCCTTTGCTTAGGGTTTTTTATGCATCGCGCTAGAAGTTTATTGCAAAGCTGAGTCATATTCGGACAAAACATTTGGAGGTGATAACATTTTGCATTTTGGCCTTTATGATGTCTTAGACAATTACTAGTCTAGTTGATTGTCTGTTGCCTTAGCAGATTGCAGGAAGCTGGATTTTCTCTTAACACCATTTTGTACCTAGTGAATTATCTCACTTGCTAACTTAAGAGAAAATTTTAAGTGGACGAATGGGGTGATCATTTTTTTTCCTCATATTTGCATGCCATGTTTCTCCCAACCTGTGGGATTGTAAAGTTATGCCAGGGTCACAGACTGGTATTTTGGAGGATGGGTCCCTGTACTATGAATCGCATTTTGTCACTGTGTGCAATATGGCAGTGCTCAGTTTACCCAATAGATGAATAGTTAAGGGTTGGCAAATCCTAACTTTTCACTGTATGAATGGGGTGCCAGTCAATTATCTTTTTCCTCATATTTATGTGCTATGTTTCTCCCAACTTGTGGGATTTTTGTGTTATGCCAAGGTCATGGACTTGTATTGTAGAGGATAGGTCCTTGTATGGTGAATTGCATTTTGTCACTGTGGGAAACATGGCAGAGCTTTATGTATCCAATAGAGGAATAGTTAAGTTAGGGTTAGCTCCTTAGCCTGCTGGTAAAAGTGTCCTGAAGCATGGAAGGTATTCTTCTGGGTATCGTCTATTTGTATAATCATCACTCTTGAACCACCTTATTACCTGATGGCAAATTAAGGCTGAAAGGAAGGGATAATGAAAGAGGGGGAATTAGTTTAATAAGCTGAATGGAAGTTTTGTGCCTTGTTTCTTCATTTATTCTGTATCAAGATGATGATGATGATGATGGCCTTAATTTTTTATTTTTATTTTTTTTACTAATGATAGGATAAAGAATGGCCTAATCTCCTGTACATGCAATTATTTTTGTTTTTTGTTGGTGGCGGTTCGATGGTATCTTTGTGGCTTTCACTTGTAGCAACCTCTATTTTTCATCAAAAACATCTAGTGACGAAACTAATATTTTTTATATAATCTTCTTTTTACAATTGGATAACAAAAAATAAAAACTGCATGTATTACCAAGCCCTAAAGTTTTTGTATCTTTGAAGTAGGTTTCTTGACTGCTTCTTCAGGTCATTTAGTTTCCTGTCTACCAGTGCCTGCAATAATAAATTTGCAGTTAATATTTGTTATTTGGTGGATTTGGATGTTGATGATTCATTTTCCTTCAACTAAGCCCTAATTTTATGCATAACTTTTTCGCTCTTCAGCTTTTGACTGTTGAAGCACCGTGGACTTTACTTCTTGATGATGGATTAGCAAATTCTTTTATTGCACCGACAACTGATGATATTAAAGATGACCAGCAGTTACTATGTAAGTTCTTTTCTTTTTCCTGTTTCTGGCAGCATATGAGAAAAACAGTTTTAGGTTCTTTAATCCACAACACAAGTTTCATTTTGTAATTTTTAAAGGTTTTCATTGTGGACAATAATACATCTGCCATTTTTGTGTTAAACCTATTTTCCTCTGAATGACGTTGCTGTGTTTGCTGCTCCTCAGTCGAGGAATATAGGAGGTCCTGGGAACAGAATGAGGAGTTGGGACTGAATGATATCGACACTTCTTCAGCTGATGCTGCTTACAACATGACGGAGACCATCTTAACCGAGAAATCTGAATAGTAAATTATATATATTTTTAATGTATTATGTTCTATGTAATGATTTTGTGATATTTGTGAAGATTTAAGATTCTAGTTGTTAACTTATCCCTTCAAAATCTTTAATTTTTTTTTTTCTAAAAAATTAGCTAATTGTGTGAATCTAAAGTTACTGATATGTGATTTTATTAAATTAAATTAAAATCAATTTGATTTGTTGATATAAATTAAAATTTATCATTGTATTACAACTCAATGATAATTAAATATTTATGAGTTAAAGTAATTGATATAAAAACTTAAGAAAATTCACTAAAGTAATTTTGGAGACTAAAATAAAATTAAGCGAATTTGGTGTTAGAAATTAAAAATTTGTAATTGAATTAAAAGTTAGATCCTTAGGTTGAGTGAGTGAGCAGCTTTGATGTAAATTATGCTGTCAAGAGAAGTTTTATTGAGAAGTTTAATTGAATTTTATTCATATATTAGCGAACCCTGGTTAATCCATGAAGAGTTTAAGGTTGTTTTATTACGAAATGAGTATTTGGGATGAGCTGAGTTTAATGAAGAATTGGACTAAGGTTGGATCCAGAGATTGTTTGCATATCAACTTGCAATCAATTTGGTGAGCAGAGAATATGAAGTTGGATAGAGGCTTCTGTTAGTGACGATTGGCGGTAGGCTTTTAATGGAGCCGAGTTTGAAGTGTTAACTGCTGTCATTTACAATTAGTTGTTTGTTTGAATATTGCATGAAGGAAAGAAGCCCCTCTAGGTTTTACGATATGCATCCTTCACCCTTCTTGTGGCTAATGTTTGGAGACCAGGAAATTAGGAGATGTTAATAAGTGGCTAATTTTCATTAAAAGCGCGCATCTATATATTACAAAAAATCGTAAATGTAAAATAGCAAATTATAAAATGTAAAATAAAATCAAAAATGGAAAAAAAAGTTTTCCACAAAATTAAAAAAAATAAGAAAATGTAGAAGAAAATTAGGAAAAAAAAATCCTAATACTAAATAAGGCTAAAAGGCTTTTCTTTTTCGAATTTAACCTAAGCAATCACTACTAGATAAGATGCAACTGCGACCTCTTTAGGATCATAATACTTTTGAATCTTTCACTATCATTTCTTAACAATTGATTAGCTTTCAAAGGAGAATTTTTAATCCACCGTGCCCAGTGTCCAGTGTGAATGCCACACTGAGCCATAAAAACAAGGAAACCCTTTCCCAATCACATCCATAATACTCAGATGCCACAGGCAAGATTTTGTTCACCTGAATTCAAACAGAAGATTGATCCTAGAGGAAGCAATTTTCATATCTAATGATATTATATACAAGGAAGTACACACAAAGGAAGGGCAAAAAATAAAAAATAAAAAGCAGAGATTAGGGGCTCTGATGGATTGGATACTTCAAGGGAGAATTAAAAAAAATTCCCAACATTATTAAATTACAGAATATGGATCAAACAATTAGGAGAAAACTAAATAATCATTTGCATCATCTGTCTCCCAACTCAAGAAAAGAAAACAAACATCAAACTCAGTTTTTGAATTTGAGACAGGTTACCGACAGAGGAGAGCACGAGATGAATAAATGCAATTTTTTGAAGATCAGGAAGAATCTAGGTGGAACGAGTCTTTAGCTTCTTCAGGCGTTTAATGGTAGGGGCAATGCCAATTATCACCTTCCGACCTTTCTTCATAGTTTTGACTTTCTGTTTTGCCTTTTTGTTTGCAGCAGGCATCTCCCTAATGGGACCTGGAGATATCCCTTTCTTCAGTGCACTTCCTCGAGGGGTCACAGATGGTGGTATTCTCAAGCTCTGTGGAGGTAAAGGGTTATGAGGCTTCCATACCAAGTTGTTTTTCATGGAAAACCTTACTTTCTTTGCACTCTTCTCGCTACTCTTTGCAGTTGCACCACCATCAGCAATTACTCCATTCAATTCCGAATTACCATTAACATTTTCTTCACCAATCTCTTGGATTTTTGCTCTCTTCCTTTTCTTCTTGGATACAATATTATTTCTTGTGACTTCAGAAAAATCACATGCACTTTCAAGATTCTTCTCCAAGCCCACTTCTGCAGCAACTTTCTCAAACTGCATCTGGAGGTTTGGTATCACAGTTTCATTGAATGTTATCAAATCAGTATCATTGTTGCTTTCCTCTTTCAAATTTCCACCATTTGGTA
>CATIWR010448987.1:0-15534 GCA_949677035.1 Omphalea diandra | reverse complement strand
TAACAGTAAATTTTTATTTTAATATTAAATATGTCATTAATTTTTATTTTAATATTAAATATATCATTATTTTTATTAAATATTTTGAATAATAACAGTAAAATAAAAGAAAATTATATTTGTATATATAAGGGTATTTTTATCAATTTAAAGTTAACGTTTCATTCCATTCCAGTGCAAACAAATAAAATTAATTTCAAATCATTCATTTTTATTCCTACCATCCCAAATATAAATATAATTTAACATTTTTTTTTCAAACCAAACCAATTCATTCTATTCCATTAATAACATTTTCAATCCATTATAAACTATCTATCCAAACATAATGTAAGCAAGCAAAAGGAAATGAAAGGCCACATGGGTTTCTGGGCCCCCGACTCTCGCGGGTAGGCCCCACATTTATATTATAGGATAGGCTACAAATAATTCTTATCTCCTCGTCTACAATATTCACCAGCTAACCTCTACTCAAGCTCCTATTTCTTCTGATTCTAGTCATCTCTTTATGAGTCTTTTTTTTTTTTTTTTGTATATATATATTTTAAGACAGAAAGAAAGCAGGAGATATTATTGGAGAGAATAAGAATGGCAGTTTCTAGGGTTTCTTTTGGAGTTTTCCCGCCATTGCTCTTGTATATAAATGCCATGATGACCATGTTGCCTTTGGCTCTCGGCCGATCCCCGGCTTCTGGTCCATCGTTCACAAACGACGGCAAGTCATTCGCTTCTTTCATTTTCTTCTCTTTTTGCTCATAAATATAAAAGTAAATATTAAAATTTTCTATTACTGATCTCTAATAATATACAAGACCTTTTTTTTTAAAAAAAAAAAGAAGAAGAAATTAAGTATCTTAATTGAGCATTTTTATGACAATAAATAATGCATTAGCAATTGCTTCTTTATATTGCTGGAAATTTTTTGTATAATTCTCAAACACCACAATAGACCAAGGAATGGCGTATGTTTTAATGATAGTGGCATTGGTACTTGCATGCCTCATTCACTGATTCATCAACTTTATACTCATTTTGGAGAAAATGTGATTAATTAATTTTAATTAGGAGCTTCTTTCTATTTATGAGGTTGTGGTGGGTATTCATTCTCACTCAATTATGGATTGATAAGCCAAATATCTCTTAGTGGCTCCGATGAAATATGATTTCCATTTGATTCTCAAACGATAATCTCCTTCCTTTTGTTTTTTGGTTCTTCACTTTTGTTTTGCCGTTTACTTCATATTTTGGGAGTACAATTATCAGAAAAATATTTGCAAGAAGTGTGTCAATAACTATTGAATGAAGTTAATGCGAAGTGATTAAGGAAATTTGTTTTCTTTTTAGGTGTTTAATTTAATTCTTGAGCCAGCATTTAAAAGTAATAAATATTTCTGAATGTATAAAATCAATGTGAAATACACTCTTCAAACACGTTTGGAGAGGAATTAGTTACGTATTAATATCCCAAAACAAAAGAACAATAAATTTTAAATCTTAAATGTCATTATATTTTAAATATGTGCATTCAAAAAAAAATATTTGAAATATGTCATAACTATTAGAAATTTAAGACTGTTATTAGCCTTCAGGATGTATATATGGTTTACTACTTCTCTAATTTTATTTATAAAATAACTTTATAGAATTTTATTATAATTGGAAATAGTATCATTTTTATTTTATATAGCTTAATAGAATTTTATTTTCTTCTCAAAAGAAAATAGAATTTTATTACAATCGGAAATAGTATCATTTTTATTTTATATAACTTAATAGAATTTTATAATCTTCTCAAAAAAAAAAAGAATTTTATTATAACTGTAAATAGTATCATTTTTATTTTATATTCAAATTTTGCAAACATAACTAATGAACTTTGCATGTTTATATTAATGAGCCCATATAATTAGTATATACATTTAATCTTTCAATTTATATATTTCTTTTCACTTCGAATATTTTTGTAATTGCAAAAATAAAAACTGTAAAAAATATATTCATACCAGTTCAAAATAATTTTTAAAAATATTGTAACATTTAAGAAAATAAAAATACAAATTTTCAATATATAAAACTTGAAAAATTAGGGATACAAAAATCAATTTTATTTCGTTTTTTTTTTAATAACATAAATGAGATCAATATGAACTCCTGACTTATAATTGTTAGCGTTAAAATATTGATTATTTTCATTACAAGTGCTATCGAATATGACTACTTATTGCGTTAGTGTTGCAAAAATACGATGATAATGCAAAAATGTTATAAGAAAATGACATTCAGCAAAATGAAAACATCATTGCCATTGCACCTAAACTTCATGAGGTCATACTATTGACTCTACTTTCGACATTGAAAATTTTGGATACAATGTTGATGTTTTTCGATTGCAACTCATAAATTTGCTAGTTCTAAATCAGTCATTAGTTCGTCATTATTCAAAAATTTAAATCGTTCATATTAACCATGGGCAATGCACATTGAAAAGGCTACCTTCGTAATTACCAGCTAGGAAAAAGTAGTCACAGATGTAAGAAAATTCTTAACACACTCACTGATAAACAAAACGGTTACCATTATTATTCGAAATCCGATGACCTAATCTTTAACTGCAAATGTGCACGCAGTAACCTTTTTGGTTGCTTAAAAGTTAAAACCTTGCATAAAAATGGGTTAGCAAAAGTCTTGTAACACAGGACAAGTTTCATGAAAACTGAGACCTCAGGAAAAAACTAGATCAGGGAATCTCCCCCAATCATCAAAATTTCTGCTCATTCCGAGCTGTAAATTATCTGTGCGCTGGCAAATAAAATTTGATAAAGAAACTGATTTTCCACCATGAACTTGCAGGACCATGGAAAAAACCTATGTCAGAACCGTATTCCCTCCTTTACTTGCTCATATTATTTCACATCATCTAGTGGCTGCTTCTTCAAGGCCAAGGGTTCATCACCAAAACTTCATAAAACACACTGAACGCCCGTTATCATGAAGTTGCATACTGGTGATGCAGAACATACTTCACGACCTCATAAAATGAAACCACAATCCCAACAGATGGGCCTGCACGACCAACACGAGGACCCACACCAGTGAAGAGTGCCTTCATTCCTCCATCCCTAAACCAATCAAATTAGAATTTCATGAAATCTATGAGAAAAATGTAATCCACAATGTCCAATAAAACCAATTGGTAAAAATGGCTTGAACGCTAGTGCGCAATGTTCAAATAGAATATATGAGTCGAGACATTAGCATTATTATATGATCGCAAGTAAAAAAATCAAAACAGGTCAAAAGCATTGGTTTTTGAACTTTTTAAAAGCAGTTGGACGTTTTTTAAGTTTGGTTGGCTTATCTTAAGTTTATTGATTTTCTTGGATCACACCTAAATGCAATAATGAAACCAAGATAAAATGATTTAACACGCTTCTTGCTGGATTTTTGACAAACAGACAACAGAGCATTCCAAGGATACAGCACAAATTCATTAGGATTCATACTAACACCTGATATTCGATTTCCAAATAGAATTTCTTAAGTTCTCATCTTCCATGATGAAAAAGCCACCATAAAGGTGTCAAAAAATATATTTAAAAGTAGATAATGTGTATTTGAACTTTTTATTCGATTATAATACTTGCAAATCTGCAATTGGTGTAGAGAGTTACTCAATGCAATCCTTCTAATTACGAGTTGGATCATTAAGACTTATGATGGAATTGATCAGAACCTACAAGGTATATTTGTGATCTAATAAAAAATCTATTTCAAAGTTCTCTAGAAAGATAACCCAAAATGTCTGGCCCTAAGTTCCCCCAATTTATTAGGCCCTTATTTGCATATAATATTTATAGTATGTAAACCAACCATAGAAAAAGAAGTAATGTCTCCTGTCAAAGATAGATGACTAAACATCACAAGATCAGTTGGGGGGCTATCTGATCAGGTTCTTTACCTAGGGATGAGCCTAAATGGAAAACCTAACAGCAGTTCCACATTACTGAATGGTGAGGAAGGTAGACATTTAAAACAATAAAAATAATAATGATAACTTATTCACGAAGCAATTATGGTACCTCCAAACCTCCAATAACACCTGCCGTGTTGTCATCCTCAATGCCCTTGCAGGATCCTTCTGAAAATCAAGAGAAAGAAATCACACTTGTCAGTTCCTGTCAGTCAAGGGAGAAATGCAACAATATTCAATTTTCAGTCACAAACAGTGATCCACTTCAATTTTTTCTTCAACCGTATTTGTTACAGGGACTAGAAGAAATTCCTTAGTATATATTTTCATGTATTTTTTTTTTTATTGAAAATATCCTTAAAAAACAACATTGATCAGGCCCTAAATAACAAAGATCATATTGAAAGTTCTAAAAAATATAAATGATGGTCAATGGATAGGATGAGAGAAGTAATAACCTCTATCTGCCTACGGGTTTTGGCAACATCTAAAGGACAGGTCGCAGCTGCAGCAAGACTACCTGCAACAAAACCAGCAGAAAAGTTTGCCCCAAGAATACTTGTCACACTGGATTCTTCACCAACCAAACTCAATAATCTTCTCCTGAGCTACTCCAACATTAACAAGAAAATGTCATTTTCCAGCTAAATATGCAGCAGGCAGACACTCAATGATATCGATACTATGACCCAAAAAGGCAAGCATCCAAAATTTATTTACAGAATAGCAACAGAGAGCTTCGTACTGGCTCAAGAGTTGACCAACAAATTGCAGAGAATGGAACGTCACGAGCAAGTTGTGCCCCCATGCCAGTCCATAACATTCGGTAACCTCGCACTGTCACAAGTGTTTCCAGTACAAGTAAATTTTCCATATAGCAACAAAGATGCATTTTGAGCAATAATCTTTCATTTTCTGATCTTTTCAAAAAATTTAGCATCACAATGAATTTCATAATGGGATCAGCTCATATCAACAAAGATGTGCTTCAAGCTACAATCCCTCCTACTTTTGTTCTTGTCAACACACATTTAGCACAATAGAATATTTCACAATACGTCTGTATCATATCAATGAGGGCATTTTTAGGGATATAATCCTTCATTTTCTCTTGTGCTTCCCAAAATAAGTTCACAGCATTAAGCATCACACAAAATTTTGTAATTCTCTTATAAAAAAATTAAGACAGAAAAACTAAAACAAAGAACAGGCACTCATTTTCACCATCCTTAAAAAAGTCCAAAACCAGTTACATATTTAACCATTGTACAACTAGAAAGGCAGATCAAAAGGACACATTAGCTAATAAATGTTCAGGAAAATAATTTGATTGCCATCCGACAATAATAATAGATTCCCCTATCGCTTAAATTTCATTCCAAACTACCAAAGATTTGCTAAGAAGATCTGACACTAGGACAGTAAAAGAATCAACTTACAGGTGTTTTGGATGTTATCTGTGCTCCTGACATGAGTGAGGACCTCCAGCAGAGTTTTCCATACTCCAGGAGGTTTTTTACCAATTTGGGTTGCCTTAAATGCCTAAAAATTGTAAAACGTAGTAAAAATAAGAAATTATCAATAAAAAAAACAAAAACAAAAATGTTCTCTACATGTGTATGGCACTGGAACCAAAGAGATCAACGGATCATGATATTTGCATTTCATTATCTATTGCCTCAGAAAATGAAATTGTATATCATAAAAAAAAATCACCACAGAATTCTCATCTGAACTATGTTTGCAACTTATAATAGCAGTCAATGCAAGATTGTAATTTAGTTGTTAAGACGATTTAGTTGTTAAGAGAATTGACATCAGGACACGGAAGCAACCAGTGAGAATTGTTAAAACCTAATGAGAAAATTAACATGACCATAAGCAAGGAAATCCAACCTTTTATTTCTAGTGAACTAATAGTGGTACCCTAGGAAACATGGACAGAAAATAATCTCTTTTCATCATTATTGAACAAATGACAGATACAAACATGCACCTGGGTAGCATCACTACAGTCTTCCAGATACATTGTGAATGTGCTACTGATATATCCTAAAAAAAATTAGCGATGGTCTATTTTTTATCTTGAAAAACCATGAGCAGAAATAGAACAAAGTATAACATAATTTTCTTTACTTCCACTGAGTAACAACCTGCAAGTTTCATGAACAAATATCCACTGGAAGCTAAGAATAAAATTTTAAACTTAGACACATTAACAAGATGGGCATATTATCTTCTCTTGGCAGGTTCCCACACACAACAGGACATTCGAATTCATTGTTCAAATTTCCATAAAGAAAAACAAAGAAGATGATAAAATAAGAATATTAAATACTTTGCCCACCTGCATGCGTGTTCTTGCAAGTTCGATAGGATAGCAAGTTGCGCAAGCTAAAGAACGTGCCAGTGAACCTGCCACCAAAGGCACATATGGTGTTGCACCAGGAATATTCTGGGAAGTAAAATCCTCCATCCAATTGCGGAACACGTCATAGCAAGGTAGATAGATTCCCACCTGTTCTTACAGAGACATGAATTACAATTAATAAAAGCTGATTTTGTACAGAGTTGTGGCACATATAAATAATGCAACCTTTCAGTCAGCATGCCCCCATACAGATTGCGAAATATACCGTTGGTATAGCCAATGCAAGACCAGCATTTGTGCCTCTCCAAAGCCTAGCAATTCCTTCCTGAAAAGTATCTCCATTAACAATTAGTAGTAGTCCATGCCTATAGAAGACTCAAAAACAAAACTACTTTGGAAAATAAAACTTAGAAATGAAAATACATATTACAATCCTTTCAAGTCATCACAGAATATGTTGCCACTGCAACTGTTCACGGACCACCAACTTAAACAAGTCATAAGATTTGAGATGAACATCTCCCCCACTTGTATAAAACATATAAAGCATGTTATCTTCCAATTCCCATGATAAATTCACAGCAGTGACAAAATGATCCACTTTAACAACAGCAATGAAATCACATCAATTTGCAGAAACATTTTGCCACAACCCCCCACACCCCCTCCCTTCCCCAAAAAAAATCTTTTGGAAACATATGATATTAAAAATATATATAAGAACAACCTGTCGGATAATTTTATAGAAGACATCAAGAGTTCCTTTGTACTGAAAACAATCAGGAGGACAAATTGATACTGTTCCATGAACTCCAGCACGTGCACACGATGGTGAACACCTCAAATCAGCAAACATCTACGTGAAACATCCCCAACTCATTTTAAACTTTGTCTAAAGACAAAATGAGCAAGCACATTAAATAAAAATGAAGGACTGGATACCATGTTTGGCCCAAAATACGCCATTCGACTAATGATGTTACTTAGCGGGTGAGAGTAAGGAACCCCTGCAGCCTGAGCTTGCAACCTCGTCTGTAAAATTAAGATTTCTTTTTTTTAAATAAAACATTAAGCTGCAAAATGTGTTTACAGTATAGACCAAAACTTGAACCCAATTGAACCTCATACAGTTCACAACAGAAATTATAACAATTACCATACGCTTTTCTAATAACATTTCGATTAGAGCAGAAGGAAAGTGGAACACTTTATTATTATTATTATTATTAGAAAAAGGAATACATTTATATGTATGTAAAAAAAAAAAAATAATTGAGAAGTGAATACCTTGGCAACATCGAGAGGGTTAACTAGAACCGCTGAAAGAAAGGCAGCACCGGCGGCAGAGAAAGCCCTTTCTCCAAACCCTAAACTTCCGTCCGATTTATCTTTACCATTTGATTGGTAAGGTCGAGAATCAGATATCATAATAGAATCTGACAACGATAAATCCTGACTGTTGATTTCGATGCTTGAGGTACGCTCTGTGCTCACCCATGGATTCTGAACCCGCTCCGCCTCCACCATTCCCTTTAATTAAAGCCGACCGAAGAGATTATCAATCTGATATTGAAAAAGTGTTATTTTTTTGTTCTTATTTTTACTAATTTCTTGGACAACCGGAAATCAGTGGGAATTTGAGTGGTGGAAGCGAATATTAGGGAATGCGGGCTTTTCGAATTTCCTTATTACTTGGGCAAGCAGGGCGTTGAGTTGGTACGTGACAAAAGTTGGCCCTTAGGCTTTTCTAGGACTTTCCATGCTGCACGTCACGACTGACGAGAGCCGCTCTCCAGAAGGAATTCATTATTGCATAAACTTTAAAAAATAAAATAAAATAATACTAAATAATGTTATTGATTAACCGATTATATTGATATTTAATCTCATTTTTTTATTCACAATTTTTCAGGGAGCACTAATTAGTCGACTGAAAATGTTAAACTTCAAAATAATGATTTCATTTACCGGCATTAAAGTCTTTTCAAAAAGTATTAGAATTTTAAATTTAAATCTTAATGAAATTTTAACCAAAAAACTGTTTCCAATAAAATTTTTAAAAAATTTTAACAATCACATATTTTCTAATAATCATAGTTTAATGGCTCTATGCATCTTTCTACACTATAAAATATGAGAAATTCTAATAATCTTTCTTTTTTTTATCATCAATAAATGAGAAATTCTAATAATCTTTCTGCACATATAAATATGACAAATTCTAATAATCATTGATTTCATGGCGAACCGATCAATAAAAAGAATTATTTATCTAATTTTCTATTTTATTGATAATATTTTATAATTTTACAAAGTCATATTTAAAATATATTGTTTAAATTTATTCTTATTTTATAGTCACTATAGTCGATGAAAGAGTTTCTCATAAAATATAAGAGATTTATTCCTATATTATAAGCTATATATTTAAACAAAATTTTCATTTTAATAACATTTATCAAAGTGATGAATTTCCCATTATATATAAATATAGGATAGATTTTATTGTACAATTGTGTTAAAATAAAAGAGTTTTAAGAAAAAAAGAATGGGATAAAAGTTACTGATTTGTTTATATATGCACTATGTATTTAGTTAATAATGAATATAACCTTGTATAAAATTTTTACTTTAAAGATAATGGTTTATTTTTTCTTGAGTAAATTTATATCAATTACATGTTTGCATAAGTCTTTTATAAGTTAAGTTGTGAATTCTATTTTGATTTTTTAAATATGATTTTAGTATGTATTATTTATGTATTTTTGTTTTAATTCAATTTTATTATATATTAATATAAATTTTTTACTTCAAAAATATATATAATTTTTAACTAAATTGAAAAGAAAAGTAAAAAAAATTTTAAATTTTTTATTTTATTTATATTTCAAATTTTCATTTAGAAGAAACTTGTATAACGAGTGGATTTATAATTAGTTAGTATTTTCTATTGTTTTTTGAGTTTTATTTTGTGAGGATTTTTTATCATCTTATTTAATTTGTTTACAGGGTCAAACCTTTTCCTAATTTTTCTCTATTTTAGGTGGAAAATGACAAGTAACGTTGAAAATAACATTTATTTTTTGTAAATTATGTCAATGATGGCTGCCATGTTGCAATAGAAATTTAAATTAGGTTTAGGAGATTTCTCATTATAAGGTTTTCACTTTTGAACATTTTGATGGATGCATTGACTAAGTATAATAGTATTTTTCTCGAACAACAAGTATAATATTACCTGATAATTATAACAACCTACAATTCGAAATTTTTATTTTCACATGAATTTTATTAAATTATTATAAAAATCTGACTGTTCCACACACGCAAATTAAAACAATAAAAAATAGAGCCAAAAACCTTTTCTTAAGTCAAATCCTATTTCATTAATTGGAATGTTATGTACACTTATAAATATATACGTAGTAATTGTGTTCAAAATTTTCTTGGTACTAGAATTATAACTTTGCCATCATTATTTGCACGGATTAGTGGTCATTTAAATTAGAGTTAAATTTTATTGTGATCATGAAAAATTAATTTTATTTAATTAAGTTACTCAATTATGATTATTATTTCAATTAGCAAAATTTAGTCAACCAGTGATCTGAATGATAATGTGGTTTTTATTATATATAAAACTGGAGATATATGAAAGTAGTAATTGTCTTCAAGCAATTATTCAGATTACTAGTTATTTTTAATTTGGTCAGATTTTTCTAATTGAAATAGTAATCATAGTTGAGTAATTTCATTAAACAAAATTAATTTTTCATGATCACAATAAAATTTAGCCCTAATTTAGGCTCCATTAATTTAAATTACCCTTATTTGCACCATGTGTGCAAAAACATAGCTACAGTGCTAGATATTGTTGTTCATTTATTAAACTAGCGTCACATATTCACCAGGCAAATATTAACACTTCTTATAACTTCCTTGCGATTTCTATTCGCCGTAAACCAAGGTTTCACACCTTTATGTCTCTCATATCCTCACCGGAAATCTCCTCCGAAGACCGACCTTTGGTCTCAGGAAGCATGAACGTGCGACAAAATCCTAGCATGTTAGTGAATGCCAAAACCATCAAAGCATGCTTTATTTTTGGTACTTCTTCATCCAAAGTATAGGATTGAACTACAAATGTCCCTATTGTCGCTCCAGCCTTCCCTGCGGCAGCGCTCAATGCGTGGTAGGTGGACTTCAGCCTAGTAGGAAATAGTTCAGCTGGAAGCATGAAAGTTGTGCTATTGGGTCCAAAGTTGGCAAAAAAGAATGCTAATACATATAGAACTGCCGCTTGTTATGTTCTTTAAGATTGTCATATTCAATGCCCATAACTAACATGAACACCGACATCATGAAGAACCCAAGAAGTTGGATCGTGAACATACCAAGACGCTCTATGAAAGCAACAGCGAACCAGTAACCGGGGAATGTACCAATCAATGCCACGACGAACATGGCACGCGAGGTCTTATAGACTTCTTCTATAGACTTATTTCATTAGCGGTTTTTATTAATCCTATTGCCGGGTATATGTCCTTTTGGGTTAGGTTTTGGCTATTGAAAGCTATATCTAGCAAGAACCATGTGCTCATGGTACCAATCAAATGAAGCCCATGTCGCCTGTAAAACTCGTTAGAGAATAAAGGCTAGCCAAACTGCATCACCCTCTATTGTTCTTCTTCAATTTGAATATCAAGAACCCGAGACATGTCGAAAGCGGCTTGTTTAGCACTCCCTGGAACGAGAGCTGTGTAACGGCCAGTTTCAGGCATCTTCATTCGCCAATAGTCTGTTAAAGCTGCAGGAAATGCGCCAAGTATTAGCACGATCCGCCAAAGAAAGTCTGCCAGTGGATGTGTGGAGAGGATTGGTTCTTGATCGAATGACTTGGCAGGATAGGTATTGAGGAAGATTCTAGAAAGGACCATAGAAACCAATCCGGCAAAAATAATCCCAACACCTTACATGGCAAAACCTGAGGCTATAAACGCACCACGGGTTCTCTTATTTGCATATTCGCACATGATGGTAGCAGAGAGAGGATAATCACCACCTATGCCAAATCCTAGCCAAAATCTGAAGAAACAAAGAGGACCTATCACAGATTTGACAGTGGCTCCAATTGAGATACCCGAACAGATAGCACAAACCACCATCAAATTAGAGTGATCCCATATACCTTTTTGCGGCCTAGCTTGTCTCCTAGCCACCCAAACACTAGTTGCCCACTTAGGGTTCCAACTAGGGCCACACCAAGCACCATGTTGTTCACACTTGCTGGGAGCTTGCCGCGATTTCCTTTGGTCGGGCCAAAGTAGTAAGGCGGCCGAGGAGTTTGGAGACGGCGGAGATGCAGAAGAGGTCATATGCGTCGGTGAAAACCCATTCCGGCAATAACAATGGCAGTGGCATGGTACCATTGGGTTCGAGCTGTATCTAGTGCGTTGAGCACTGCTATGTTATTTGAGGCCATTTTTCTTTAAGCTTTTGGATGGCTTATATTTCTTAGTTTTTATACGTAATGTGCATTATCGATTCGGAAGAATGGTAAATTAAAACTTATATGGGGATGTTGAGGATCACTAGGCTATGGGGGAAGAACAAGAAATTGTGAAGAGAATATACTGTATATTCTGAATTGTTTAAGGAATGAAGGATTTGCCTTGCGCAAACGTTAACGTGTTTCAAGTTACTTAGTGTGCATTTATAGTTTGTTTGTGGGAAACAATTCCTAAGCTCAATTACAATGCACATGGCTTTATATCTATGGACTTAATATTAGATTAGAGTTAATTAATTGTTTAATTAGCTCCTTTCAATCCTTTTGACAACTTGATAAATTTTAATTAATTTTGGTCAGTTCTCTTGCATCATTAGAGGCAGCAGTCATACATAAATTCTGTCACTAGTTCTTTTTCTTTTTTTTGGCTTCAAGCTTAAATTTTAGATTTGTAAGTGACCAAGCTGTGCAGAGTGTAGTTGATATATTGTATAGCTAAAATTTGGCTTTGGGTTTATGGAACTATATGATGCAGGGTAGCGCGTGAATTACATAACATACCCTTAGATTTGAAATCCAACTTATGCATTGGCATTGGCTGTCTGCGTCTGGTCGTTATCTTCAGATTAGAGGCTCGCATCAAGTCTTATTGTCAAGGGATTGTTTCATCAGTCTATGCTTCTTTTTACTCCCTCCCACCAAAGGTTATTTGTAATTTGCATAAAAATTAAGAAATTTAATTTTTTCAATTAATTTTATTATTTTTAATTATTTATTTATTTAAATATTTTTAATAGACTTGTTAATATAGTGCACAATAATCTAAATATGGACTTACCAACACAAAAAGAGCAAAGATTCAAATAAAAATAGTTTTGCATATTGTATAATAATCTACAATTTCAGTGTCAAGAAAGTGGAAAATAATTACAAGTCTTGATATTCATGTTAACTAATGAAGAGAATTTTAGAAATTTTATCATTAAACTAATAATTAAAAAAGGAAAGTGACCTATATTTTTTGACAAATTAAAAAAGAAAAATAACTTATCAAAATTAGAAGAAGAGGGTATTAGTTTAATTCAATACTTTATTTATGCATTTATTTAATGTCAAGGGCTGTAAAAAACCTTTAGTTGTCAATTGGTTTTGTTTCTTTTCGTGTGAAAAAGAATATTGTTAAAAGTTTGAATAGTGATGTTAATGCTTTTCATTGGAAAAATTAATAAGTTGAGACTATATATATGTATATATTATGAAAATAAAGATAAATATTTGTAAGTTTTGATTTAGATATTAAAAAATCGTTATGATGGAAACTTAATTAACAAAAAATAAAGAATGGAGGATGTGGTGATTTAAATTTTCTTTTTTCATAGAAATAAACAAATTTTAGTCTCATTGGAGTTCTCTTTCAAAACTTAATTTGAATCATCTCATATTTAAATAAATATGATTGTTTATATTTACATATCTAAACCACTTATTCAAATTGAATAATTGAAATTTTCTTTAAAAATAAAATTTAAAATTTTCAAAAAATATATTATTATTGATAAAAATAAATTTTAACCATTAATTTTAAATTTAACTAAAATTTTTAAATATGACTAATCATATTTATTTCAACATAAAAGAATCCCATCCATGATAACATTTGTATTTCATGAAAACTTTTTTTATTAAAATTGAAAAGACAAAAATAAAACAGCAATAATATTTTCTCAATTAGAATAACCAAAGCATTTCACAAAAAAAAAATTGTTTTTTACAAAAAAAAGGTTAACAAATGAGAAAAGAAAAAGAGGGAAACCATAAAATAGACTTCAATGCATTGTTTTTGTTAATTTTATTTCTATTGATCTTAATAAAAACAATTGAAAGGAAAGTAATGTATAATTGCTTTAGTGCAAAATCAAACTTTAAATATGTACAAACATTTTAATTATTAAAATTATAAATTTATAACATTGAAAATAATTTTAATATCATTCAATTAAATTATGAATAATTGTTAGCTAATGATTGTAAGTAGTAAGTAGAATCTTTTTTTTTTTTTTTGGTTGGGGGGGGGGGGGAGGAGGATGATTAAGATGAGGGTTTTACTTGGTAATAAAAATAGAGGTTAGAAATAATAGTTTGGTATAATAATTAGGTAGACTTCATTTAAGAAGGTATTTGATTGTCGAAATTTAATATTTTTATTTAAGATCACTTTTTTGAGAAAATAAATTTTTAAATAAATAATTTTAGAAATTTGTGTTTGATTGAGTATAAAACTTTCATATGAATTCAAAATTAATATGTTTAGTTTGTATATAGAAAAGTTCAAAAAAATAATATAGATTATTATTATGTTTCTAATGCAATTACATATTTATTTAATTAATCTATAATAAAAAGTCTTATACAATGAAATTTATTATAATGATCAATGAAATATAAACTATAAATATTATCCAAAGTACTAAATAATTATAAATTTATCATAGTGAATAATCTAATATGAAATGTAAATATCATTCAAAATTATTAAATACTTTCTCTTTAAAAGTATAACATGCTAAGAGTATCTCTAATGATGTTTTTTAAAATAAAGAGCATATTTTGAATAATAAAAAGCATCTTAAAAAATCTTTAAATATAAAAAATAAATAAATTTATTTAATGAATTTTTTATATTTCATTCTTCATTTTGTTTTATCCTATAAAAGCATTTAAAGTTAATTTTTTTATCCTATAAAATATCTTTGAATATTGTGGAAAAAGAGAAAAAAAAATTTAAAGAAAGAAAGTCGATAGAAAACAAGATAATAATTATTAATATGTATGAAAAACTGAATTGTATTAATTATATTTTGTATAGAGATTGAATTTTGTAGAGAGTAAAACTTACTGTCTAATCTATAATTTAAAGTTAAATAATAGGTTAAAGTTTTATTTTCTTCGACCACTTTTTATAATAAAGAGTTTATATTGAATAAATAGTGGATTAGAGATGTTCTAATAATTAATATGTAATCTATAATAATAATAGTTCAAGAAAACCGAAAATGATATAATTACTCAATAAATTAATCAAAAAATTGTAATTTGTTATAGTAATTTAAACTAAATTCAAATAGTGTCCTATACTATTGATTTTAGACTTTTGTCAAATAAACATATAAATTTTAATTTAGTAAATAAAAATACATATGAGATTATATGTCAATATTTCATTAATTAACAATATATTTATCTATATATGGCTATATAATTTTTAACAGAGTCTACAAGTTTGAGAATTTAGTTCTTTTAATAATATAATATTTTCATGTACACCAAATATCAAAATTTGATATTTTAATTTTTCTTAAAATATGATAATTAAAGGCCCCTAAATAAATTATTCTATTTATGAAATTTGATTGAGTTGGGTATTAAAATTTATAAATCAAGTCCAATTGACTGTAAAAATTGATTTTTATAAATTTCACTTCGATTATAATATGTATATATATATATATAAATGATTATATACATTATATTAATTACCTCAAATATATTTGAGGTAATATAAATGATTATATAAATATATTAATTAATTATCTCAAATATATTATATAAATAAATGATTATATTATATTATATATTATATGTATTATATAAAATCACCTTTGATTATATATATATATATATATA